>VUQG01007444.1:48354-60015 GCA_015106755.1 Etia nguti
CCTGCGAGCTTCCCAGCCAAAGTGGACCTGCGGTTTTTGAAATAACTGTCATCCAAATCACTGCTACTGCTTGAGACTCCTGAGAGTCCCGACCTCTAATCCTGGGCTGCCACTTCTGCCGTCGCACGGATGCCGCTCCTACCTGTCAAACCCCTGTGTCTGATCCTCTAGTCAGTTCAGGGTCACACTTCGCTCTCATGCATGGGTAGAATCTAATTTGCTGTGGTGAAAGGACAAGGAGACATTGATTGAAATTTTACCCTCGGGGCATTTAGTCCTTTGGTTTCACATGGATCCTGACAAGTTGTTTTCCAGTCGTGCAGCAGTGCACATCGTGTTTGACCCGTGATTACAACAGTAAGTAAAACAAAGTACAAGCCCTGCTTATCTGAGTCCACATGGTCTGTGTGACACTGCAGAAATCAATGGGAGTGACTCTACTGCCATACTGGTGCCAGAATCAAATTTGCACATTTATTGCAATCTCTCTAAAGAGAGCAAACCATTATAGTGGAAAATGTCCTTAAAGTAACATTTTCCATAAATGCTGCTGATTCATACTTATGTTGCTGTTTTCCCCCATCCTCTTCCAGCCCCACCTTGGCATCCATTTGTTTGGTCCTTCTTTTTACTGAAATGGGTAAACATGCTGGAAATCTTTTTTCCATCCTCTGCAACCACATGCCAATGCCAGGAACTCTGAAAGCTCCACTTCCCTTTATGCTGGTAGTTCAACGATCTCCACTCCCCGTCATAAAGCAGCAACTCTCCCCTTGTTTCCATACTACAATCCACCAGGTTCACTCATGTTAGGACAGTTGTAACAAGCAGTCCGAGTCTAGCAGTGCGAACAGTGGCGACTCATCTTAGCAGTGCCATCTTTAGTTAAGATTTAATCACGCTGGAGCATTGATGAATCCCACAATTAGGACATCTTATGTATTAATGCATTTTTGCTGTGTTTGCTTCTTTGAAACAACAAGACTCTTGATCCTTCTGATGCACTGTATGTGTAAGTTATACACGTGACTGTGTTCAGCCTTGTTAGTTTTTCTCTCACTGCAGTGTTGCTCTGTTGTTTTTGTCTGCTCATTTTGCACCCGACTAAAATAATCTAACAACTACTTGATAGATTGCGTTGGAAATGTGTACAGACATTCATGACTCCGAGAAAATGAATCCCGATGATCTTAATGATCCCACCATTTTTTTTTTGTTTGCTTTATTGAGCACAATAATTAGGTCAGGATTTTAATTTGTCCAGTAACTGCACAACTAATGACATTTTCATCAATCTCAGACCGTATTTGGCGCTGATTAGAAGATGTTACAATACAATACTGCATCATAGTGACCATGATGCAGCGTTACTGATGTTAGCATTCTGTACAGAGTAATGCTAAACGTAGATGCCACAGACCTGACTGATAAATACAGTCTCACAGAGCTGGTAGCATGAGTCTAGACTGTTTGGTGTAGTTTATAAAAGGCTATAAAGCAATTATTTCCTAAATCTGGTCATTTAGGCTAAACCCTTTATGAAACCTGTGGCTGTGAGCTATTTATGCAAATATAAATAAGCCCTCTGTGTTTTGCCCCAGGCATTTAGAGTATTTGCCTCCTTCTGTGTACATGTCAGTAAATCTGATGGCTTTTTACCACTGCTGTGGTGAGGGTAGATGGTTTTATCAAAGCAGCCTAATGACTGTTTCATCAAACTCAGTCTGGAGCTCCATGATGTACCACGTGTTCAATTTTTGATGCCACAGTCATCCCCAGAGGAATCCTTAAACTGAATTTGTACTTGCAGCTAACCCCTAAGGAGAGGTCCTATTAGATTTCTTGATGACTGATGAACATGGTTCATTGGATCTCAGCTCTTGTATTCTCTGGGGAATAATTGGATTACATTATGTGGTAATTGATTATTATGTTACGGTATGCATCATGGTAAACTGAGTAATCTACCTGGAGCCCGGCTGCCTTTTCCAAACTCAGATCAGCTATCTTATTAATTGGATGAAAACTTTGATGACTGTGGCATTATGACAGGAAATGACTTTCTTTTCTTATTACACGTATTGTTTTGAAAGATCGAAAACATCAGAGTCATGCCTATATTAAATCCAGGTTCCGAAACCAGTGTGATACGATGAAGCATTTGTGCATAATAGGACAGGAAACAGAGGAGGGGGAAAGATTTCAAAACATTATGATCAATATTAGCTTTCATAAGTGGAATTATAGTCGAATGTGCAGCTTTTTAGCTAATTGAATCTCTGAAGAAAACCATTCCAGTAGCAGTCACATCTCTGGAAGCAGAGCAATCACAATAGGTTTTCGAGTGATTATTATTTATATCACCGTGATATAACTGGGTGAACTGCTCCTTAATGTGCCTGGCTACAGCTTCTTTGTAAAAGATGATGGATTCCTTGAAAATGTGGATATTGATGGGCTAAATTGTGGAGCAGGCTGTGAAATTACACTTGCACAGTAGAAGTAATATTTCAGTGTCCACGCACAAGATGCCTAAGCAACTCCAATATTATGTTCGGTGGACGTGATTGCACATGTGCAGCTTTTCTCTCTGTCTGTTTCATGAGTGGAAAACAATCAGCATCACTGTTGATTAGTGTGGATATTGATTGATATGCTGCCAGATACACTGCCTTTCCAATGGGTTGTTACCAGGGGCAGACGCAGACCACATTGACCTTGGGAGAAAAAGGGGCACGAAGCTGAGCTCTTACTATTGGAGGTCCAGCCTAAGAACGCAATTATTATGTCAAGTTATCACACAGCAGCAGCCGGGCAGGGTCACGTTTCCTGATCTGCCACGCTGCTGTCAAGGATGCTCAGTGAGGACGTCTGAGTGGGAGATCCACATTTTGTTTCATTGAGACTTGGAGGTAGATTAGTAAGCCAGTGGGTTACTCCAGCACATGAGCTCATAGCTGGTAAATCTATCAGGCGAGGCACGCATTGAGCTAATTGAGTTCCTGTCTTTGTCTGGGACGATGGAGGGCGTCCCACCCTATCAGCTCAGACCTGTCCCAGACATGCTGTGGTCTGTGGCTGACGGGGAGCGTGGTTTCAGATTTTGTGATGAGCTTTTGTCCTTTTTGTTCTTTTGCAGTTATAATACGAGACAAAACAAACACACACACACGCACAGAGGCACAATTAACTCATGGAGACTGCGATCATAAACGACAACCAGGAAGCGCATACTTTTTTAGAGACGTAAGAGGGTTTTCCACTGTTTCGTGTTCCTGTTTTTTAGCGTTGGATAAATTCAGTTTCACTATCCACTCGGCGGTACATGATATCTACTGTAAACATGGATTGCTACATGAATCGTCCTGTTCAAACACTCTCTGTTTGCAAAATTACTTTCAAAGGAATGACACTGTATGCAGAAGCTCAGCATGAGTTTTATAGGTGATCGAAGGCTGTAAAACATCTGCTTATGATGCTAATGTTTACACACTGTGAGCAATAACAGGCCAAGGCTGTTCCAAAACAGCCCATTGCCTGTCACAGTCAAAATCCGGAAAGAACGTTCTTCAGCGCACCAGAGACAAAGCATGGAAGTGAAGCCTCTGCAACGTCTTTTTAATCTTTTCAGTCATTATTTAGACACGAATATAATAGGTAAAAATGTCACCACCAGCTGTTTCTGCCGTTCTTGTGCATCATTTAGGGAAGGTAGAGTCATGCCTTGGAAAAGCATCATCATGGCTTCACAGACCAAAGATGCCATTTGCTCGGATGGGCCTGCTTGATGCATTCAATTAATTAGTTTTGATATAAACTGCTTGCTTTCTGTTGGCTTCTGTCCTAGAAAGAAATTGAATTTTGAATGATATAAACGAATTGTGTTGCAGGGGGTCCGGCCGCTGTGGCTTGCAGCCAATGCCTGCCTTCATAAATGTGTTCAGCTCCCGCTGGTTAACACGTTGGACCATGTAGCTTTATTTGCAGAGTTGCTGTCATCTGCTGTATTCAATTTGTGGCCGTCGTGTGTAAGATTTCTGTAGATTAATTAAATTGTCTGTATGCATCTGATGAGGGATTGTAGAGAGTAGTGGGAGTCTTTTCTGACCTGTCAAATAGAAATGAGTCCAATCATTTAACATCTTATCCAAGCAGTAGAGACGTTAGAGCAGTAATATATTATGATAATGATTAAGCTGCTTTTGCTTTTGCTTTTGTGTCACTGTGATAACAGCTCCCTCTAATGGTTGTTTTGGGTATACAGTTGAAGCCCCGATGCTCACATTACGCGTCTTTTCAGAAATCGTTTATGCATCATAAAGCCAGTTACCTGTTTCAGACCTTTTCATGGTATGAAATAGTAAAAATCAGCTAAGATAGAGTGGAAATATAATAAAATTCAGTCAATAGTATGAGCGTGAATGACTGCATTTTGGCTGTAATAGATTTAGGGGATGGAAAAAGCATCCCTAGTCATGAAACCGGCTCCCATTATCCCCAGCAAGACTAACAAACATGTGCCCTGCTGTTTGTTTTGCCTCCGGAACACTTTTAATAAAAAGGTCTGCAGCCTCATTGAGCGTATCTCCATCCTTGAGGAAGGACGGCCACATTTTATCCATCAGCTCGGCCTCCTGTCATCTAAGCCCCTCAAAATTAAATCAATGTCTGAAACCAGAGCCGAGGCTTCAACTGCACCAACAGAAATAGAAAATCTAGTTTTGCTGTCTGCTAATGACATTAGTGCGTTCCCTAAATGGTCGCCTACCGTCGTCAAAGAGGAACACAACAGGGATATAATTACAGAAGGAACACTCACATCTCCATTTTCCTGTAAAACACACACGCAGCCTGCTATTTTGCTTTATGGATTACTCGTCAACCCTCCCAACACACACACACACACACACACACACACACACACACACACACTTGCAGGCAATGATACATTTCTCCTCCGTATCATGTTATCCCTTGTAATTAAACTTTTCAAGGTGAACACAAGGAGAATCGGAAACCACATGTTATTGACCACATGAGAAATTCATTAAAGGAGCTGCATAAGTGTCATTTGAGCCCTGCTTTCAATTTCCGCTAACGTGGGAGAGAGATGAAAGATATATTAGAAGATTAAAAAAAAAACTGGACCTGTCATAGTCCATGTATGTGTTGATTTCCATTCAGTGCCCAGATGGCATTGTCAGTGGGTATTTCTGACTCAGGTAAACATCCAGAAAGTGATGTCTGATATGCTGCCATCTGCATCTGCAATAATATGGGGCCTGAGCAATGTAATCATGCCTTATTTTTCAGTTATGGTAACATTTTCCTTAAAAACAATAATAATAATGACACTTTTCCCTGTGATTCGTTTGGCTGCCAAATTTTAAACATATGGTTATTTCATGTCCACTTTGTGCAGGAGCGACGTGTCTGTACTTCCCTCAGAAGGAGTACATTGAGACTGTATATGTTGGCCAGCAGGCCGGGACACCCATCCTCCAGGTCCACGCTATGCTGGACAGTGCCTCTGAGAAGCCACACTTCTACCTGTGCTCATCAAAGACACCTCCAAACTACAGCTCCTGGTTCTACATGAACATCAACACTGGGACACTATTCTTGAACAAAACCCTGGAGGAGAGCGACTTTGCCCAGCTATGTGAGTTGGATACAAGGCTTTTGATGGTAATGCACAGTCCTATTTCAGTGCCAGGTATTCGCTACACACAAGAGTAAATTAGTTTCTAGACATTTATGCTCTTCGCATACCAATAATGCTCTGGCTTCGAGTTCAGGATGATAATGTAATTGCATAAAGCAAAGAAGAGCTGTGTCATCAAAAAAAGCACTGTCTGAGATTAAAATGCCTCTTGTTTTTGTTTTGGCTCTGTGTCCCATCAGATCAAAGGTCGTGGTCTGTGAGAAAGTTTTTCCTGCATGCCACGGTGCTACCTGAATTCACCAACAAGCCCTCTTGTATCATGCGGATCATCCTAGACTTTGTCAATGCTACATTGCCTCAGTGTGCTCAGACAGATACGAAGGAACTCTGCTTCCCACACAGAGATACGTCCAACCCACACATCATGGAAAACAGGTTCCCAGGAGCCCTGCGGCAGCTCCAGCGTCTCACCAGACTCAACGTCTGCCCCAACTACACCATCTCTTACAGTGTGGAATCAGGTTAGACAGATCGTACACAGACATTTTATCTTGTGAAAGGGGAAACATAGACGAGCCCTGAGGTACATTTTAGAAAAAACACAACAACAAAACAGAAGATTTCACTTTATGGAAAATATAGGCACAAATCAATAATTTGATATATACTATATAACTCCGTGTGTTACAAGCGTTTACCCGGCAATATAGGCCATCATAGGATAATCAGAAGTAGTGTTTTTTACATTTTGGCTGGTGCCGGCAAGCATCCCGTGATGGAGCGGGGGCCATTTTCAACCAAAATGCTCATTTTTTTACTTGTAATTTTTTATGTTTTAAATATCAAAACTTTGAATTTCAGTTTCAAAAAACTTTTTCAAATGAATGAAACTTTTGACACTGATTTAGCTTCATTGAGATGTTTGACGATGCTGCTTTTATGTCTTATTCAGTATTATTCAGTTGCGTCCACATGCAGGCTCGTTTGTTCGATTGTTTTGTTAAATTTTGTTCCTTTTTTTTGCAGACCCCCCGGGACCTTTCGCTGTAAATGACAACAAAGAGCTGGTGGTAAACGCTCAGCTGGACCGCGAGGAGAGCGAATGCTACAGACTCCTGCTGGTTTGCAACGTCCAGTCAGAAACCACCATCATCAAGGTGGAAACGTCGCTGACTGTTTTTGTCAATGATGAGGATGATAACGCACCATATGTGAACGGAACAGACTCGGCAGACATAGTCATCAGCTATAATCGGACGAAGGTGACTGTTTACAGATGCGGTGTTGGTTAAATTCATGTTTACATGAGGCCTGAAATTTCTCAATGTGACTTTTTTTTTCAGGGTGGAACTTTTGGCACCTTGTATGTCTTTGACAGAGATCTAACCCCGATCTTAGACGACAACCACAATAAGTATGTGGGGACTTGGCTCAACACTGACCCATGGATAAAGGAAACATTTGACATAAAAAACTCCTTCACTGAAAAAAAAGCTGCTCGCGGAGGCATTCGAGAGACTGTGCACAACTACCGTAAGTACTCCAAGGCTGCGTGTGAGGGCATTAGTTACATTAGGAGATGAGGCTTTTCACGACTTCTCTTGATTTCAGAGCTGGTCCTGAAGAGGAACCTGCACGTGACAGAGAATCGCACCCTGCAACTCGACTACCTGGTCAATGACACCACCTATCCCGGTCTAGAGGGAACAGTGTTGCTGCACTTCAATGTCACCATCTTACCGGTCCAAATCCACTTCCCCAACGTCACACATATATTCACTGTCTCACGCAGAGCTTCTGCTTATGCACAGGTACTTATGACTGCATGACTGCTTATCATGCCAAACTTTGTGTTTGGTCTAGACTTAGATTAAAATATATATTATTATAAACTTTTGGATCTTTTGGGCCATATGAGAGCTGGGATAGGCTCCAGCCTGACCCAAGAATTGGAGGAGTAGAAGAAGATGGATGGATGGATTAATGGACGCACAGAATGAATTATCTTTCCATCATGATACCATCATGGACAGTGATGGTCCATAGTCTGAAGCTTTTTAATAATCTTATTCATGAGATAATTAACAAATGAATCATTGTTAGCCTGTGAAAGGGACCAGGGACAAAAGTCATAGGCAATATGAACCATCAGTGGCCTCATATCAGCTTCTTTATGCTGAAGTCTGACAGAGAGACTTCAAGAAATTGAATTGTAGGTACTTGCTCCATTATGATGCATTGGGAAATGCATTTAATTTGACTAACCCTGCTGTACACTGGCTTTATAAGCCATCATATTGCACATGCTTTAGTACACAGTAACTCACAACTACAGATCTCTCTGTATGTTTTACAAAAATACAGATATTCACCTGTGTCTTGCTTTAACCAAACCTGTTTACAGTCAGCTGAAGGTAAAAACCTCTGGGAGGTTTAGTAGCTTTTATCCATTGATTATTTTTCAGTACTAATCCAATGTAAGTGACCATCAGTGCAATCCTTTTACATTATAATCTGTTACATTAAAATCCTTAGATTAACATTATAAAAGGTTATTTGACCATTAAATATACAGAGAGACTGCCACCTGCTGGCAGTAAAAAAATAACATCTCAAATGTTTTCTGTTCAAATTTTCATACTTTGCAGCAAAAACAAAACTATTCTGGCTATTCTGGCTTTGTAAAAGGTACCACAATCAGTTTATATGTAATTATTTGAATTAATGGCAGATTTTTTTTTTCCAGATCATGTAGAGGAAAAATGTGGGAATGAACTACTAATTTGCATTTCAAAATAGCTGTATTCAGTTGTTCACAAAAGGTGTTTGCATTATCCCATCCTTACACTTGTATTTTCCAGTGTCATTCACATTTTCAATCTCTTGTCCCAACTCCTGTCAGGTTGGCAAAATCTGTGTGGAAAACTGCCAGCAGTTCGAGGGCTTCAGTGTCATATACCGACTCGAGGTGCCAGATAAGAACATGTCTGCTGACTCACAGGCCTGCTATACAGCCATAAGCATCACCCAGTCCCCAGACAGGAAGTGGGGACATCTGTATGTGAATGACTCGGAGGCACTGCGCAAACCCGAGTGCCAGGACTTGCAGTACCTTGTTGTAGCTCAGGAGGGAAACGAACAGCTGGAGGCGAGCACTCAGATCCACATCAAAATAGATGGCACAGGTAGGACTACAACAGCCCTGGACCACTTTACATTTCAAAAAGTATCCAGATCACAGTCTAATCTTTGCTGATATAATCTTTTGAAGGCACATTATTAAGGATTATTGGAAATCTTGAAGACTGTTTGCTCTAACTACTTCACACTAGGCACACATGCAGACTATTTTCAAGCATTTTACCCTGATCTCTAGTGTCCTTTAAAGATTTGGTAATGTGCTCTTTTGGCTTTGCTGTACGTAGCAATCAAAGCTGGTCAGAAGAGCCAGCAGGTCCTGTCCTGTGCAGAGAACAGGCAGCGAGCAGATTGTGAGTCTACCCGAGGCCTGGGGGCAACAACCGGCAGATGCCAGTGGAGGCAGGGCACTGAGAAAGGTACTTTATATTTCATAAAGACAAACTTTTTTTTCTCCTTAAATTGTAACTTTTTAACATTACTGAATGATTATGAGACCTTGGGGGAAGTTCACCAGAACCAGATGAGAACATGTTTTCTTCGGTGTAAGTAATGAAACAAATTAAAGGGCTAAAGAGCCGAATACTGCATGTGTATCCTTTTCAGTAAGATCATTTTGCTACAGGAAGTGGCAAAACATGGTCCTAATTTGGCTGAAAAACAAGTGTGACTAACACCCTACTGTTGCTAAAGCAAGCCACCACTGTGATGCAGGCTACTGTTAAAACCATTGCATGTTGCAGTGTTAAGGACATGCAATCAGGTTAAGACAACTTCTGAATGGGTTTTTGAATACAAAGTACTTGCAGTTTGGTTACCAGTCTTTGCTGTTTTTCCCCTGGTTTCCTGCTGAGGTTTCTCTTTCTCTTGTTGTGTTCATATTCCAGGAATAACTGAAAATTATTCAACGTGCTCCCCTGACCTGCAGACATGCCCAGATAGTGTTTGTGATGCAGTGGAAAGTAAAGATCCTTCAATCTGCCCGCAAGACTGCACAAGTATGCCTTCCCTTTTAACACACATGCAGTGTATAACTGCTTTATGTAGACTGTGCTCACACTGGATTTGTCTCTGCAGAGGAGCCCGTTACTGGAGGCCATGAACGAGGCTTGAGTGGGAACGGGATTAAGGCCTGCTATGGAACCTGCTACTGCTTCACAGAAAAATGCTTCTGTGAGAAGGACGACTTTGAGGGTGAGTTGCCCTAAACCACACAGAACTGCTGCTGATTAACTGAGTCCATTTTAACTCTGAACCAGCAAAGCACTGAGTCTGCTTTCTTTAAAAATGTGTGACGTACTCTCTTCCAGAGACGCTATGTGATGACATGTGTAAGACCGTCATTGCCACGGCTCTTCTCCTCTCCTTCATTGTGTCCATCCTCCTGTCCTCATACTTCATCCGCCGATACCACAAGAACTCGCCAAAGCCCCCGATAGCATCCGCTGAGATGACTTTCCGTCGTCCAGCTCAAGCTTATCCCATTAGCTTCCCTGCCAACAATGTCCGCCGGGGCTCCCAGGAATCAATCGAGACCGAAACCTTTAAAATACCTGTAAGGTTCTTCCAGCACTTTCATCCCCTGTGTATCATATGTAGGATCTTTTGAGATGTACAAACCGTCATTGCTTTGTCTCAACAGGAGGATCCAAAGTGGGAGTTTCCTCGTAAAAACCTTGTGCTTGGCAAGACGCTGGGAGAAGGAGAGTTTGGGAAAGTTGTCAAGGCAACAGCATTCAGGCTGAAAGGAAAAGCTGGATACACCACTGTGGCTGTGAAAATGCTTAAAGGTAAACGTACCCAGGCAAAGGCCAGACAAGCCTACCAGCACTTGTGATATATGAGGAGTGAATGTCTGAAGAGATGAGTGGTTTCATCATTACGATCCCCCTCTTTTCCTCCGTGACAGAAAACGCCTCGCACAGCGAGCTGCGTGACCTGCTGTCAGAATTCACTCTGCTGAAGCAAGTCAACCACCCGCACGTCATAAAGATGTATGGAGCTTGCAGCCAGGACGGTAAGACCTCAGTCTTCCTGCCATCCCATCCCAGAACATGTGTGTTGCACATTGAGTCTAAGAGCCCTACTTCTCTGAATAGGTCCATTGTATCTCATCGTCGAGTATGCCAAGTATGGGTCACTCCGTAATTTCCTTCGTGAGAGTCGGAAAGTTGGCCCGAGTTATATGGGCAGGGATGCCAACCGAAACTCAAGCTACCTGGAGAACCCAGACGACAGGGCTCTCACCATGGGTGACCTGATCTCCTTTGCCTGGCAGATTTCCAGAGGCATGCAGTACCTGGCCGAAATGAAGGTATAAGACCCAGTTGGTGGTTTTGTTTTTGTTTTTTTTTAAATATTTGAACAATTCAGTGGATGATTCATTGTAACAAGCTTAAATGTCCGTTAAAGAAAAATGTGAGGCACTTTAAATGAGTATCCTGGTCCAAAAGCTCGTCCACAGGGACCTTGCAGCACGAAATGTCCTTGTAGCTGAAGGGCGGAAGATGAAGATCTCCGACTTTGGCCTGTCCAGAGACGTGTATGAAGAGGACTCCTATGTTAAAAGAAGCAAGGTAGAGAAAATACCACAGAAGAGTAGTTATGATACTGGTACATATACTGATATAGTTACTCAGCAGCGTCTTTCTGTATTTTCCAGGGCCGTATACCGGTTAAGTGGATGGCAATAGAGTCCTTGTTTGACCACATTTACACAACACAAAGTGACGTGTAAGTATAATCACGGCTTAAAGGAAATAGTCTGACATTTTGGACAAGATAGGAAAATAAAGCACATAAATTAATCAGCATGCCTTTTTTTTTTTTTTTTTTTTTTTAAAAAAAACAAAAAAGGG
>VUQG01007444.1:60035-86102 GCA_015106755.1 Etia nguti
TTTTTTTTTTTTTTTTGGCAAGAACGCAAATAAGGGTGTTTTCCATTTCCAAAAAAAACCCCCAAGTCTCACTCTTATCTGTTCATGGAAATATTCTTAGGATCTTCTCTATTTTATTCCAGCTGGTCCTTCGGTGTGCTGCTGTGGGAGATTGTCACTCTGGGAGGAAATCCATACCCAGGTATCGCTCCCGAGCGCCTATTTAACCTCCTCAAGACTGGCTACAGGATGGAGAGACCAGAGAACTGCACAGAGGAAATGTGAGCTCTATTCTGTCACTCTATCACATCTACTTTAGTATCTCCTCATTACCATTGAGTGTTATAACTCCCCTGCACCACATTCGGGGGGAAATGACTCAGCTGGGAGGATTAAATGATACTCACTGTATTTCACCCACTGTGAAACGTCTTCCTCTTTTCCAGGTATAACCTCATGCTCCGATGCTGGAAGCAAGAACCGGACAAGAGGCCGACATTCGCAGACATCAGCAAAGAACTGGAGAAGATGATGGTGAAAAGTCGGGTATGTTGAAGCTATAAAATACCTTGTAGTGCTTTATTCATTTTCCTACCCGGCAAGGAAGCGGAGGAGCTATAAATCAGCCTCTTTCTGTGTGTTACTGGCGTGATTTTGACAACACTTCAGTGATGATCTGACAGATACAAGTTTGAGGGGTTTTATTTTTCCACTTTCCATTCCTTTCAGATTTGGAGCTAGTCTAAAATAAGCAGTGTATCATTTTTGTGGGACAACGTGTGCTTTGTCCAGCATACACACAGACACAAGCTGTGTTACGCTGTATGAACTGTCACTCTCCCCAAAACTCCTAAGATACCATAATTAGTGTTTGAAGAGCAATCCTAAAATGTGCCCTTGGGCAGTGTAATCACAGAGCATGCCAGTCAGGCTCCTGCTGCAGAAGTGAGGCTAAATATAGAACGTTTGAGCAGATGGGAATGCAGGCATCCTATAACGCAGCGGGCTCGTTCTTCACTGTTATCAATACCAGATAATGAGCAAGTCGCTGGATGCAGTAAAGAGAACAATTTGGCAGAAATGTCTGCCGGAACTTACAGTCAGTGCACGGGTCACGCGTCCGACCTTTGCATGCTGCAATCCCCCTCCTCCTTAATCAGCCTAATCACACTCTCATCTGCTCTTGTCAGGATTACCTGGATCTGGCGGCGTCCACTCCAGCCGATGCCCTGCTGTACGACGACGCCCTCTCTGAAGAGGACACACCACTAGTGGACTGTAATAACGCCCCTCTCCCTCGAACCCTCCCCTCCACATGGATTGAAAACAAGCTCTATGGTAGAATCTCCCATGCATTTACTCGATTTTAGAAACAGGACACACTGCACAAGCTCTGTTTTTTGGCAAGTTGTGATTGGCTTTTTTTTTTTTTTTCCCCGTAGTCAAGTGTGTGTGACTGTGATCTAGGCATGCCTTCTGCTAATGCTGACATATCTCCCATTTCATCGTAAATGAGAGGCTCAGCTAAAAAAAAAAAGAAAAAAAAAAGCTCCTGTGTCTTGACTTTTTTTTTTATGTTTTATTTGGACCTGCTTCTAATGTACACGAGCACTGACCAAAAATTGCTATATTTGTAAATATTGAATATAAATACCCTTCATTCTTATTTATAATCCACTCCTCATACTGATGCGTCATCTGCATTTTTAAGTTGTAAATATGTTTGGGTTTTTTTCCCCCCATTCATTTCCACATTGTCCTCATCTCGTCATTTATTTGCACTGGAGGAAACGGTGTGTAACATTTGAAACAGGTCCTCACTGATTCAATCACTCATTGTGGTTTGAATTCCAGATTGTGATAAATTTAGTGTCTTTCTAATGTACATTAGCTCTTAATCCATTATGATGAACAGAGAAACAGTAAGGCTTTTGAATGCAACTCTCAGTTGACACTGATTACAAGTAGACACCATGTTGCATATTGCCCCGAGCGAAATGTAGAGGCAATAGTAACAATGTTGGCTTGATAAATGACAAAAAAAATGGAAAATAAATAGCGAATTATATTATCATTTATTCTGTGTCGCATATACAATACAAAGCCATAACCTTACACTTCTCAGAATCAGATCAGGATTTGTTTTGGAGAGTTTTGTTTGAGAACCTTACTGTCTGCACGCTGTTTTTCTTTCACTGAGTGCAGAAAAATGATGTGTTCTCGTTTTTAGGCATGTCATACCCCAACTGGCCCGAGACGAGCCCGGTACTGCTCAACAGACATGATGCCACTAATCCGGTCTTTACAAGATATGCCAATGATAGTGTTTATGCAAACTGGATGGCTTTGCCTTCACCCGCAAAAGCTGTGGACAAGCTTGATAGCTAAAGACAGACCGACCCTGTAGAAAAGACAACTAAGTGGTATAGATGTGTATATTTCTGTAAGACTGTACATAAACAATCTGATGCTAAAGTTGGTTCCCTTTTATTTCTGTTGCACGGGTAAGCAACCTTTCCGACTGGGGTCTTTTCGCTGCGAAACCGGCTGGACCAACATAGACCATGCTTCACTCAGCTCCTCAGTATGTTCATTATTATTACCTCACTGGTTATGTCAGCCAAACTGTATCACTGCATGACTATTGTACCAGATTGTATGTCAGTGTCAATGTCTTTTAAGTGCCTGTGCTGCTTCTACAATAGCTTCCAATTGTTCATGTGTGACTTTGAAGTTTCAAGCCCAGGAATTAAAGGGGACGCCTTTAACATCACCTGTTGTAGAAAGCTGGAATTGAGTGGACGAAAACGAAATGCTGAACTTATTCTGAAAATTAAAAAAAAAAAAAGTTTCTACTTTAGAGGATTGTGCTCCTCGAAACGTCAAAGAACCTTTATTTTGTGTTTCTCCCACGAGACGTCTTGAAACTGGTCTCACCAAAGAAAAGTAAAGCAGACATGTTCAGTGAATGGTTTTCTTACTTTTGCTCTTGTTTTTGTTTTTTCACATTGAAAACATCATCTTTTGAGTGCCACTCCAGTGAAAGGACACGAGGATTAATGTAGACTTAATGTTATAGTTCACATTGTTCTTCACTGCAATGGCAGCCTTTGTGGAAAAATTATGATTCTGTAAACCAACTCGTGTCCTTGCTGTTATGTTGTTATTATTTGTTATGTTCCAGTTATTAATAAATATGAAAAAATTTGCAATTTGTCTGTTCCCCTTATATCTTTGAAAATAATTACAGTATGAGGTGTGTGTGTGTGTGTGTGTGTGTGTGTTCAGCCAAAGTTCACCTGCAAATATTATTTGTTCATTATACGCACTAGAAAATATTTCTTTCTAAATTAGTATTAAACATTTAGGATGGCCTACCAATGCATTTCTTTAAGTTTCAGCTCTGCTTCACATTTCTTTTGATTGTAAGCAAATACAGTCACCTGCTACTTCATTAGCTACACCTGTTCAACTACTGTTCAACTACTTATTAGCCCATGTATCTAATTAGCCAATCACATAGCAGCAACTGAATGCATTTAAGCATGTAGATCCGGTCCAGATGACCTTCAGCTTGACCATCAGAATGACAACTTTGTCAGTGATTTTGAATGTGGCACGGTTAGTGGCTGCTCTGAGTACTTCAGAAACTAGGAAACTGAGTGGGATTTTCCCCACACAACCAACTGTGGGGTTTACAGAGGATTGCCTGAAAAAGAGAAAATATCCAGTGAGCTGCAGTGGTCTGGATAAAAATGCTTTATTGATTCAACAAGTTAGAGGAGAATGATCAGATGACTTCGAGCTGATAGGAAGACAACAGTTACTCAAATCAGTATGCAGAAGGTTATTTTTGAACCCACTGGATAATAGAAGATTGGATAGACTGGATGTGGCGGTGTAATAGTTTGGGGGATATTTGCTTGGGACACTTTGGCCCCCTTAGTACTAACTAAGCATTATTTAGACACCAAAGCCCACCATTTTATTGCTGCTGATCTCTATTCCTTTATGACCACAGTGTACGTATTTACCAATCGCTGCTTCTAACAGGACAATTTAGCATATGACAAAGCTCAAATCATCTCAAACTGGTTTGAACATGACAGTGAGTTCACTGTACCCAAATGGCTTTCACAATCACCAAATGCCACTCCAATAGAGCACCTTTTGTATGTGGTGAAAGGGAGAATTCACATCATGGATGTGCAGCGTGATGCTGTTATGTGACTGTGGACAACATCTCCGAGAAATCTTTCCAAAATGAAGAGTTAAAACAGTTCTGAACCCAAAGGGGAGTCCAAACCAGCCCAGTGAAAATATGTGATACTGAAAAGCAGATTAATGTTTTGGTGTTGGAGGTGAAGTACAAAATTAGATCTGTACTTTTAAAAAAATCTATTAATAGGTAAAGATACCCGATGTATATGTGTGTGTGTGTGTGTGTGTGTGTGTGTAACATTAAACCACCCCCTTTACTTCTCTTCCATTATCAGGGTTTCATCTGTACACCTACACATAATACTGACTGGTTAGACCCACGTTACAGAAATATCATATGAATAAAATAGAAAAAAGAAGGAAACGGTCTAAAGTTTTTTGTTTATTAAAATAGTTCCTTAGACTTAGACTTTCCACAGTGATTCTGGCCTTTTAGATAACATCTGTTTTCTTCTCTCCTAATTAAGAAAATGAAAAAATAACGATTATAAACAGAATCCCACGAGAACATTTCCTGGCTTAATTTGTGCACCACATTGAGATCATATCACTTGTTTTCGAACATTAAACAAATTATGTTTCAGTGCTAATTCAATCCAGAGCTGTCAGCTAGTTCATCACCTCAGATAAGAGCTTTACTTTCTCGGTCCAAACAGTGGAACAGGAAGAAAAGACAATAATCTCTTAGAGGGAAAGTTAAATATAGCTTTTTTAAAACAACAGACTGACGTTGTTACGTTATTGGAAGACGCAGTAGTCTGTATGAGAGTAAAATTCACTGATGTGTTCTAATAATAAGAATAATGCGTTCAGAATTACAATATAATAATAACGTCGTTATTTTAATTAAAAAAACAAACAAACAAAAAAACAATATTATGAACCTGGAGGGTCGGCGTGCTTGATGACGACACTCGTTAGACACGCTCCGATTGGTTAGTTTTCAACCGGAAGTAGGTTACAACCCACTCTTTTCTCTTTGCTCCGTGGCATTCTGTAACACAACCTACCTACTGCTGCTAGTTTAACATAAAATGCGACAGCTGTAATGACGGGCAGGAATGGACAAAGACGGGATTAGGTGAGTGAACGTTTGGGAAACACTATGAGTAACAGAGAGGCTCTCTAACGGGTAAGAATAAAAACCCGAAAGCGAAGTGAAGCGCGGAACATCGCTAAGCTAGCAGCAGAACTGTATCTATGTCCGGTTCGAATTTTTTCAAAATAAGGGTATGTGCTGCCTGTAATGTCGCAAATTTCAAAAGAATTGAAGGTGCTGAAATTTGCAGATATGCCTCTAGAAAAAAATCTAATTATCAGAGGTTTTGGCCCGAGAGTTTTTCTGGAAATATAGCCAACCTTTCTCTGTCGCCATACCAGTAGTTTAATTAGAGTTTGAAAGTCCTCCCTAAAGTCTTAATGAGTAATTCTAAGTGCCACCAAAACTGTTAGACATTGTATTTTCATACTATGGTGATGATCTTAGCATGGCTTGGTTCTGTTGTTTTTCAGGCAGTCTCGTGTTACTTTGTCCTTGACTTAAACTATGTTAAAATCAGGCAGTTTCATGCTGACATGCTTTCTTTGAGTCAGTGGATAGTACAAAAGATAATTGTATGTGAGGCAAAACAAAAACAGACACATTGTGGAAGGGCTGTTAAAGCCCCCCCCCTGCCTTACACGCACACACACACACACACAAACCCCCCCAAAACTGTTTAACAAGCACTTTTTAAAATCGGTTCCTCATTTTTGTGACATTTCATCAGCAGAACAGTTTTGCATTAGACATTCTTTGTGTGAGTAGTTACAATCTGAAAAACTCATATCTTAGTAGCATTTTGCCTTTTAGCATGTTAATAAGAATCATTTATATTTTATGTTTCTGTGTTTGGTGTTAAACATTTAAGATCTAATTTTTAGAAGAAAGCATTAAGGTTAAAAAAAATAAATGTACAAAGAAGTGGTTTGACAACTATGGCTTTTAAAACATCATCACAAGCTCAGTTCCAGTTCTGGCTGGATTCAGAGCCCTGCTGATTTCATTATAGCTGTCTAGAGACTGATTTATATCTGGGTGTGAGAGCCTGAAAACAGGGTTACTTTGTAAGTGTAAGCCTGGAGCTGTGTGACCTTCAAGAATCTGCTGTACGTGGTATCTGGTCGATACGATATTAGGCTAGGAAACTCCTGAAGGCTGGCTTTTTACCAGGGATTCTTGACTGGTGAGCCTTGTGTGACATTTACTTAGCCTGTAATTCACAAGATAATTACAAATCAGCCTTGTCACTTGTTTTGTCCACTTTCATTCCAAGAAGGTACCTCTCGGAATCTGCAGTGTTTGGTCTTGCCGGTCTGCACAAAGTTCGTGCATTTTATTTGAAGAGAAACGGCTACACCGGAAGTCAGTCTGTAGCTAGCTTGCTGTGAAGCTCGCCCACCAGTTTCCTTGTGTGTGCTGTTGTTTGGCTGAGAGCTAGCTGGCGTGTGTTAGCTGTCCAGGTGTAGCTAATCCCTGCTGTCCCTCCTTCCTCAGGTTTAAACGGATTCTTTGAAGTGAAGAAGTCGGATAAATGTTAAACAGAAACTTACTGACTGAAGGAAACGGTAGATAGCAGTTTGGTTTATTTGAAAGGTTGCTTAAAGGTAACACATTAAATGTCATTGTGTGATTATCTGCTGTTTTGTCATCAGTGTTTGAACTAAAAGTCTCTGTATTGGGATCCTGGATGGTGTCTTTTTTTTTCTGATTGTGGATTTCTGTGTTTCTAACAGCTGATCATTTTGTGGCTTTACACGGGACCTATGTGTGGAAACACTGATGCATTGGAGCCAAAGAACAGGATCTCTTTATTCCAAAATGACCTACACATCCATGTCTCTAAGATGATGTACAGAAGCCTGTTTTAAGTAATGTGAGCAGTCCGGGGGCGAAGGGAATGCAGGCTTGTCATCTATAGCTTTTATGAAAACGTGATGCCCAGGCGGGGATTGCCACTCCAGGGTCGGGTCCGCTGGATCTTCCTGGGTCTTTTTCTGCTGCTGGTGTTGCTGCTGTTTGCATACCTGCTGGAGTGCACTCCACCAGCAGACGTCAGCCTGATCCTACCGGGCCCTGTAGGAGAGACCTATGGAAAAGAATACTACCAGGCCCTGCTCCAGGAACAGGAGGAGCGCCACCTGAACCGTGCTGCCAGTCTGAAGCGGCAAATTGCCCAGCTTAAGCAGGAATTACAGGAAATGAGCGAGAAGCTGAAAGTTCTCCAAGAGAAAAAAGAGCTTCCAGGAGTTCCGGGTCTGGCCGATAAAGACCAAGAGCCTGGAGATTTGCTGGAGTACTTGCATTCTCAGATCGACAAGGCTGAGGTCAACACTGGAGCTCGCCTGCCAAGTGAGTATGCCTTGGTGCCATTTGAGAGTTTTACTTCTTCCAAGGTGTATCAGCTGGAAATGGGGCTGACGCGGCACCCAGAGGAAAAACCAGTCCGCAAGGACCGCAGGGACGAGCTGGTGGAGGTCATCGAAGCCGCACTAGACATCATCAACAACCCTGACGAGGAGGATGGTGTGGAGGATGATGTGCCGATGCAGAGGCAAACCTACACAGATGGTCACTTTACTGAAGGTGAGACTCTCAGTTAAATTACAGACTAAGAGGTAATGACTGTAACCAGTGTTCAAAATGAACCTTTTATTAACAGTTTCCACTCAGTGAAGAGACTCGGTGAAAAAAAAAGAAATTCACCAGCAAAATCTATTTTTAACGATTCTGAATAATAAACTGAGCCGTTTTGTTCCAAATCTGATTTGGTTAGTAGATTTTATTGAGATAAAGGGGCACTGGGTTGCACTTATATACACTATCTGACAACACTAGCCAATATTGTCCCTGTTGATTGATGTTGGCATATCAGCGATTAAAAAGACAGTTACCTGATTTAGTGAACAGTCTGTATTTAGTAATAAAAATTTTGCTCGCCTGCCAAATTGTTCAAATTGTGTGAAGAAGATCTTAAAGACTTTAACTCTTTACCCTCTGAAAGCCTACTCGGAGTAACCTTTGAAGCTCTTTTCTGAACTTAGTGGTTTCTGTCATATTTCAGGCCTGCTTATAGAACAAAATGACTGGGTGTGCTGTAGAAGTTAGTGAGGATGGTCCCTGCCCATGCAGCTACCGTTGGAAGAAACGAGAAAAATTAAAGCACATCTTTTATTTTCTTTTAGAATATTTCTTTATTTTCCCCTTATTCCAGGAAAACAATAAACAACAAAAACAAAATCAGCCAAACTGTTACTTAAAACATTGATATTGGGCCAAAATGTCACAATCGGCAAATGTCCGATTAAAGTTCAGACAGAAAAATCTTGACCTCAAAAGTGATGCGTCAAACATAAAATACATTTGAAAGTTCATAAGCTGCACTCTCATCTGCAATGACCCTCCATGACTCCTGCTCCTTGGCTAGTGTATATTGCTTGGTCAGATTTGTGGTTAGGAGATTACATGAGACATGGTAAGGTTTGACAAAACTGCAGGGGTCGGAGCCAGTCAGATGAAGATTGTGGTGTGCCTTTGAATAGCAAGGATGGGGACAAAAGTTTATGCTACGTGTCTGTGTTTGCGTGTTAGTCATGCACAGCAGTAGTGCCAAACAGAAATTCTCCCTGCATTTGGCACTTGACGGATAACTGGTATGTTTTCTCAGCGTGTCTCAGTGTTTTTCAGATTGTCTTCTTTTGCCAGGGCTGTACCGGACAGAGCGAGACAAAGGGACACTTTATGAGCTCTTCTTTGCCAAAGAGGATTCCAGCAGTTTGCGCCACGTCACACTCTTCAGGCCTTTTGGCCCCTTAATGAAAGTCAGGAGCACATCTGTGGAAACATCAGGAATGATTATTAACATCATTGTGCCACTAGCGGGCAGAGTAGAAACTTTCTCACAGTTCTTGCAAAACTTCAGGTGAGAATGAATCTTGAATCCATCCCTCTCCACTAAACATGAGCCAGCACACTTTGTTCTAATGGCTTTCGGTAGACGTGTTGGCTTTTGTTTCCACCATTGTTGTGTGAAACACTGCAGCCTTGTGAGTCCTTGTAATTCATTTGAAAAAATGCATGTGTTTTTAGGGAGGTGTGCATACAGCATGACAGAAGGGTACATCTCACAGTGGTTTATTTTGGGCAGGAAGGTCTACAGGAGGTGACGTCATCTCTAGAAAAAATCTCGAGGTGAGTCCATTGAACAGAAAGGCCTTTTTCATAGGCTTGTTAATATGTTGTATGAGGCATTTGTTAAAAATCTGGCGTTTTGTTTTACAGGGAGGAGAGCTTCTCCAACTACACTCTCATTCCAGTGGACGAGGAGTTTTCCCGGGGTCGAGGTTTGGATATCGGAGCTCACGCATGGAAGAAAGGCGATGTCTTAATGTTTTTTTGTGACGTGGACATCCATTTTACACTCGAGTTCCTTAACACCTGTCGTCTCCACGCTGCTCCAAGTAGGTTTAATTGGCTCACATTCGTTATAGTCTCTTTGTGCTCTTGCTTTCAGCCAAAGGTTAATTTGCTTGTTCTGTTTTACAGACAAAAAAGTCTTCTATCCTGTCGTGTTCAGTTTGTACAATCCTGCCATTGTCTACGGAAATTTGGAGCTGGCTCCACCCGTTGAACTCCAGCTGGTAAGAAGTGTAAAGGTTCACATTCTGACCAGTGTGTTAGAGAGCTGGTTTGGTGGTGACCTGTGTGCCAGACATGACTTTCTGTTTTCAAATAGATTCATAAGAAGGATGCTGGATTCTGGAGAGACTTTGGATTTGGAATGACATGCCAGTATCGCTCCGACTTTCTAAATATCGGTAAGCACCGATCATTTGTTTTATTAGACGTGACAGTTGCGCGTAGCATGTTTCAAATGGGTCGTATTCCCGCAGGTGGGTTTGATCTCGAGGTCAAAGGTTGGGGCGTGGAAGACGTCCACTTGTACAGGAAGTATCTGCGGAGTGACATAATAGTGATCCGCACGCCGGTGTCGGGTCTGTTCCACCTGTGGCATGAGAAGCAGTGCGCTGACGAGCTGACGCCGGAGCAGTACCGCATGTGCATCCAGTCCAAAGCAATGAACGAGGCCTCCCACTCTCACCTGGGGATGCTGGTTTTCCGCGAGGAGATCGAGGCTCACCTACGCAAGCAGGCCTTCAAGACACAGAGCAAAACAGAGGACTGAGCGAGCCTCTACATACCCAGCATCATTTCTACATTAAGACTGCAAGGTGCTGATATCATTAAGGCACTACAGCTAAGACATGTTTACACGGATCCTTCTGCATTTCACCGCACAGCTGTAGACAAATGAATGTACAAAAATGAACATTAGTCAATGTGAAAGTTCACAATGTGGCACGAGTCTTACTGAAGAGCTGACAATTAAATTAGCAATACTTAACTTGCTGAGAGAAGACCAACAGGTACGTATCTCGTGGATTTAGGTTGACAATATGTTACATGAAATCAAATCAATAGGCATGCGCGTACTAACACTGAACTCAACAACTTCTCATTAAGCCATCCTGCCTGCTTCAAACACAGCACCTGACCTGCAGCCAGCCTCTTTAGCACCTTTTACAGCCAAATATGACTTCAGAAAGATTTCAGCTCATTCAGATGATTTCTGGCAGCTGTTGGGTGTTTGGACAGGCTTTTTTAAATCAAACTAAAGACACATTAAAGGATAACAAGTTGCATAATTTATTGACAACAGTAAAGACGTTGCACTTTCTCATAGTAAACAAACCAAAATTTTCAGCTGATCCTCAAACACTTTATAATCTTTCACTCAGTATTTTGGCAGTAGTATATGGAGCCATAATATTCTGTTAGTATTAGAAATTCTGTGAGAGGGGCAGTATGGGTTTTTTGTTTTGTTTTGTTTTTTTAAAAGGGAACTTGTGTTTTGTGACAGTCAGTCGCTGTTATCATTCATTTATTGCCAGTTGTTTCCAAGTAAAGAGTTCACCTGAAAAGCATGTTGATCAAATGGTTCGAGGACTTGGAGCAAAGATCTGCTTACTGCATGCAACGCTACAATATCAGGTGTATGTGGACCAGTATTATTGTATAAATAACAATGAGTGTCGTTCCCAGCACTACGATTCCCACTTCTTGACTGGGGTTGAATGTTACAGTCATGCTTGTAAATATTTTTCTAATATTCCATTGTTTCATACATGTGAGTTAAATATGTGCCTACATGCAGACAGTACTATGATCCGTTTCTTCAGAAATTGTTTGGAGCTGTATTCACAGCTGCTGGTTTTTATTCCACGTAATGTTACAGCTGAACAGTTCCCATAGGTTAGAGGGGTAATTTTAATGAGGACAGCTGTCTAAAGATTACATAGAGCAGGCAAGAAGTGCTTTTTCTCCCTCACAGAGGAAGCAGGTCTCATCTGGTACTGTAATTATTTTATTATTAATGTTTTTGCAAATATTCCAGCTTTCTGTAGATAGTATTAGAGTCTCTCCTTACCCTGCAGGAGAAAACATCAGCAGTACACAACAATTCAAACGAAACACTTGAGCAAGGTGATGATTTATTTTGAGTCTTGCCATGAAATAAAACTTACAGAAGGCTGCATTCGCTTCTGCTCCTTCCTTTCTGCTGTTAGTATTTGATCTGCTGATACATGTTCTTGGGAAACTTGACTCCTCCCCCCATTACTATAATTTATACTATAAAAATGTAATATCAAACTTGTCAGGTTTCTTTGAATCAACGAGCTCATTTGTATGTTTCTTAATTTAAGACAAATGGCGTAATACAATTGTATTATTCATCTGTATACAATAAACTACATCAATTTTTTAAAAAAAAGGAAAAATAATCAAAATCCCAGTGAAGAAGTAATACGTGAAACTAAATGGGCCCAAAGCAGACAGGTGTACTCTGTGTATTAATGTGCCATCTGTTCTGGATGGATCCCCATGGTCTTGTAGATCTCTTTGAGAATGAGCAGAGCCGTGTCTTCAGATTGCCTACAAAACAACACAAGTGTTAATACACAGGTTTCAGGCAGTCACTGAAGCAGCTTAAAGGACTTCAGACATCACCCACCATCATTTAAATGTGAAGTTTTTCTACTGTGGTGTGTCAGATGCCTGTTTTCCACTAGTACCTACTCGACTCGATTCTGTTGCGGTTGTTTTCCATTACAATTGAGTACCACCTCCACTAGGGTCATTAAAGCTTTTTGTCAGACTCTGGGACTGCAGTGTTGTTTTTCTCCAGCCATTTGCCTCGTTGCCAGGTTTCAAAAATGGTGGTTGGGATTTTTGTGAAGTAGTCACTCTCATGACTCATCGACTGACACCATCGTCTGGCCTATTGGCGGCATGCAGTCTGATTTCACATTTTCGGATTAACTCTGATCACTTGGAACCCCGGCCGACCAGGTGCTAAAGAAGGTAGTACTCAGTACAAAGTACTACCACCTAATGAAAAACCATCAAAACTGAGTTGAATCAAGTCGAGCTGAAAAGGTACTGATGGAAACGAGGTAAGAATGTACTGTGAGAAAAGGGCCTAAAAATCAGCAATGAATTAAAAAAAACTATACTACAGAAGAGTAAGTCAATTCTTTTTTCATGAAACCAAAATACTATTCACGAGGAGTTATAAATTATTAAAGATCACATATTTGAGAGGCTGAAACCACCAAACCTGTTACTTTTGCACATAAGAAATATTATAAATTATTAATTGATACCAAAAAACACAGACTTAGTTTTTAGTTGGTGTCGTTCAGTTGCTTAATACCCAAGTTTCCATTCAAATCGCAACTACAAATACTGCATTAACATGAGATTGCTTGTACCAGTAGCAGAGGTGACTCTGGAGGGCAAACAAATACTCATTGAAACTCTCGATGGGCTTCTCCTGCAGGACGTAGTCGATGCGATTCCCTCCGTTTAACATCCCGATCTTCACCGGAGACTCGTCGTCTTCTTTTTGAAGCTCAGGGTTGTCTGGAATCTTATGCTCTGTGACAAACCAGAGCAAAACGGTTTATCTAACACAGTACAGAAAATAATCAAGCGAAGACTCACAAGTGAGCCACACTCACCCCCGTGCACTTGTTGCTTCTCCTCCTCTTCGATCTGATTGGCCACGATGGCCAGCTGGGCCTGAAGTTGGGCAGTCGAGGTGTGAGCACGAGCAAAGTCGTTGAGGGTCTGCCAGGCAGTCCTCAGGGAACTGATGAAACCCTGCTTCAGGTCAGAGCCCATCCTGGAGAGAGACTCCTTTAGCTCTGAAACAGAGAGAATCACGCCTAAATCCATTTCCACACAACCAATGAAACCTACATAAACTAAAAAAAAAGCAACCACCATGAGAAACTTTATTTTGCTGTCAACTTAATGTTTTTCTGCACAGCCAAGGAAAAAACGAATCAGTTTTATTTGCCACTACATTGCTTCATAGCAATTGAAGTGCAAGAATAGAGTCTTTGTGCTGTGTAACCGCAGATATTGGGGCGCTCCACCCTTAAGCAGCAGAGAGGCCAGAAATGACAACATCCAGAAATACTGAACAGTTTAGTTTAGGCTCAGTAACTAACTCTGTATCTGTCAGCATTCACAATTAAAACCTGATTTTTTTTGTGTTCCTTTTGCTTGAAACTTTATCTCATATGTGACTAAAACAATGACAGCAGTGCTCTGGGTGTTTGGGTCCATACCTAGATGAAGCCTCTTCCGTCCTTTGTGATGTGGGATCAAAACAGGCTTCAAGTCCAGGTCTGGCATTATCATGGGCTCAATCCTGTAAGCCACTGGGTCCAGCTGAAAGACATTTTTAAAATTAGAGTCTAAACCATTAGGCTAGTGAATGAAATGCCCGTGCACACCAGAATAACGTACAAATCTGACCCAGAAACAATAAAACATGTTACAAATAGCTATAAATACACAAACACATACTGGATGATAAATATTGAAGAACCCCTTGCATGTGGGGAGCTGGTACGTCTCTTCGATCTTCTCAAGTCCTCGTACAGTCAGGAACATGCCGATTGGAGAACCCAAGGCAAAGAAATTCACAGGCTCAAAGTCCAGAGTGTGGTAGATAACAGACACCTGCAGAACGTTGATTAAATGTCAGTACTGCTTCAGAATAGCAGCTCATTGTTGCTGAAAGACAGACGTGTTTACCTGCCCCGTTCCAACTTCAAAGTAATTGTAGTCCACATGGACAGAGGAGACGGTGCTGCCCACTGGAAGCTTCTTCACAGTCGGATCAGAGGGAACTTCAGCTGCTGATGTTGCAGCTGCTGGTGGAGGTGCTGCAGTCTGAGTGACCTCTTTGACCTCTTTTTTGTTCTCCTGAGCCGCCTGACGTGCAGCCTGTGAACATGAAACCATCAAGCGGGGCGGCGGTCATAATAACAATAATTTTTGCAAGCCTCGCAGATACTCAGCAGACGAACTTACCTGCTTATTCACTCTCTCTTTGACAAATTTGGCAATTTTTTTCCTGGGACCAAGTGGGATACCCATCTCCTTCAGGTCCTCAATTGTGCACATAAGCTAAGATAATATAAAAGGATCAGAATAAGATACTTAATGAATTACATGAAATAAAAATAAAAAAAAAACCCTGATGTTCTCAAATGACCTTATACAGTTTACATTTACAACTAGATTTCTTATACTTTTAAAACACATCTGGACTCATAGCAGTCTGTAAAATAAGAAAAGGTGGACTGTGTTCTTACAAAAGATTCAATGTCAATCTTCTCCTCATCAAAGGTACTCTTGTATTCAGACAGGCCCAGATGTTCCAGCATAGCAGCAAGATCCTTAAACTCCTCCCCATCTTCTTTGGGCTGCTCCTCCACAGCTGGATGGGTGACGGCACTATTTTCCTGTGCAACGGGGGCCGTCACCTAATAAATGAAACAAATTTACAATTACATACTGAACTTTTATTCTGAAAGTATTCATCTCATTTACAAATAAACGGAAAAGAGCACGGTGTTCATTTTATTTTTACAGTATATTGTAATTTATTTAAATTAGCCAGGGTGTGACCTGTTTGACCTCTCCGTTAGCAGCAGGCATGGTTGGCATGGCCCCTCCGGGCGAGTCAATCTTCTGATTTGAAAGCAGATCAAAGAGAATTAAAGAGCCTGCAAGGAGAAACATGCAGAAAAATTCAGTGATGGTGGAAAAAACAGAAAGGTTAGAAGCTGATTAAACATGTTTATTACCTAAGCTGTGTCCTGCCACTGACACTGCCCCTCTGAAGTCCGGGTTCCTCTCCATGAACAGAGCATAGAGTCGGTTAATCTCTTGAGCGACAGTGTCCATGATGGTCTGGCAGTAAGTGGGACTGTTGTAGAAAAGCACATCTAACAAGGTCTCGTTGGTAAAGTGACGTAAACGCCCGGTGCTGGGCAAAGTGATCTTCTTTATCCTCCTGCAAAGACGAACAATAAATAAGTCTGTTAAGGTCCTGAAAGGATGTCTGGTGAACTGTGGCACCAGTTATCTCCAGTATATAATGACAGTGTCCGATAAATGTTCTGTTTACCCATCTCTGAGTAATGATGAAGGATTTACAGGTGACAAACAATGTCAATTTTTTCCTTTAAAATAAGAGAGTAAGTTCAGTGTTTTCATCCAGACAGGAGCTATTTATAATATCACCACATGTGTGTCGGGCCTCTTTGGTGTTAAACCTGTGTCCCCTCACCTGTCCACCCCTGTGGCATCTCCATGTAGAGCCGTGTGCCACTGCACAGGGAGAAACTCCACTCTGCTGATAGCGTGCTCATCCAGAGATTTCTTAAAATGGCTCTGCAGCAGCTTCAGCGACACATTACGGAAGTCGTCCACTGAAAGGACGACAAAACAGCATTTTTAACGTTTCCTTCGTAAACATTGTTACACGGCTGCAGTGTGACTGCTCGTTACTCACCACACTCAATCATGCTCCGAAATCTCAAGTCACACACGGGGCCAATTCCATGAACCATGAACACAAGATGATCCACCGTTGAGAGCTCACCTGGAAAGAGGTGCACACTGTCACTTGTCTCTAATCTTAAATATGTGCATAAAATGTGAACTCCAGTACAATTAAGTCAGAATGATGCTGCATTATGCTGCACTTAGCACCCAACCAGCTATCAAAAAGTCATAAAAAACAGATTATGATCCTTCTAATGCCTCTGGAATAGCTTATCATACGTTCCACTTCCTAAAATTACACTTAGTGGATGATACACAATGTGTTTACACTTAGAGGAAATTATTTTGAGCACAGGGGAACTTGTCTACCATCAGGCACTTCATCGTGGTCATCATCGATCCCTCTCTTCACCACTCTGGGTCTGGTCTGACCATCCTGAGTTGTGCCCCACTCATCAGGTACACAAGAAGGCTGAAATTGCACTATGACCTACAAAGGCAAACAGATCAATGCTCATGAACTATAAAGCTAATTTCACCATCAGACCGCTACAGCACATCAATCAAACAAGGGTTTACCTTCGGATTGTGCATCACAATAGTTTCTCCTGATGGGAACTCCAGCCTGCGATGCCACTGATTGGTAGACACAGCTTTCTTATATTCAGCCTAGAGATGAAGCAATAATACAATGTTATAATTTCCTTTTACAACAGTGCTGATCCAATAACAGCCTAAACTAAATCAATAAAAAACAATCCAGTGGATGTAAAAACAGTATTTTTGAGACAAACCTCGAGCTTATCGCTGAACTCCTCAGAGTAAGGAATAAAGCGACTATCTGTATCTCCTTTGTAGAACCAGGTGCAGCGTCGGACCTCTGTAGGCTCCTCCTCCCAGTACACTGCAGTCCGCATGCGGTCATAAAGCTGCACGTCATACCTCCCTCCGTCTGTGCGTACGATCACACTTTCTGGATCTGGTTGAACTGAAAGAATTTTAAAAAGAAAAAGAAAATCTTCACTGTGCAGCTCAGGTCAAGATGACATTCTCAGGACCCCAAAGACAAATTTGTACGTGTTGTCGTACCCGAGTTGTACGTCTCCTCAAGCTGAAGAGAGTCAAAGATACTAAAAGGAAGCCAGACGCTTTTTGACTCCACCTGCTTGCAGTAGAACCAGTGCGGCTGAACTGGCTCATAGACGTTGTAGTTGTACGGCATCATGGGAACAGCAGGAACGAGAGCTCCAGCTGTGGTGGCTGGAAGTGGAGGTGGAGGGCCCTGAATCTGGGTGGGAGGAGGCTGAAGAGAGAAAGATGCGATTTAACTACCCAAATAAGTTAATAAACCCTGTGATCAACAACACTGGCGTGACAGTCACCTTTGTATACATGGGTCCTGATGAGGGGAACGTCTGCGGTGGCGAGCTGAGCAAGTAGGGATTCTGCTGAGGCGTGTGCGCTGGCGGCAGGATCTCCGGAGCTGGAATATAAGGACTAGCTCTGCTGCTGGTGGGGGTGTGTCTGTACGGGTTGTGGCTCTGGGGCTGCATCTGGGGAGGCGGTGGGGTCATTGTGGTAGGGGGAGGAGTGTGACGCCCCATGGGGCTCTGGTAAACTGCATTGCCAAACACCGGAGGAGAAGGATTCATTTGTGAGCTGGCAGGTGGGGGTTGTGGTGGAACCATGCTGACACTGCTGGGAATGGAAACGTGTCCCGTTGTGGTCGGTGCTGCAGACAGCACTGGCGGGGGGCATGGAGACTGGCCTATGGATGCAAATGGGTCAGTACTGGTTATGGGACTGGAGAAGTAGCTGAATGTAGACGGGGCATGTCCATTCCCAGATGTCTGACCTACAAAGCTGTCTTCTTCTCCAACATCAGTGGAGTCATCTACTGCACACCGACATGGAGAATAAAAGTGTAACACATGTTTTAGTATCTCTGCAAAAACATCTGACATATTAAAATCACAGAGATAGAGAATATATACTCAGAGCTGTAGCTTGCTACTATTTAGTCCTTAAAATATAAAAAGAGCAAAAACATGTTTATCAGGGGCTTGTTCAGCAGAATGTGCATCATTAAATTCCTGTAACAGGACGTTATCTTGCCATTTGCTCAGAACACTGTTTTGGCTGTGACCCTGAAACATACGTGCAAAATAAAACATCACACAGCTGCCAGTCTGACCACAACACATCGCTGTCAGTTAGGGTAACCTTAGGCCCGATAAACGCTTCGCTACTCGGACAAGGTTTCTTTCTCTTTCTGTTACTTTTACACTCCGTAAGCCCCGATAGCGATACGGGAACCCAATTTGCTAACTAGCTTAGCTTGCTAACGAACCCGCAAATGTTTGGACATTTCCTCAGTCGGCATTTCGTCTCACCTCCTGATAGCACCGCCGGACCAGTGGCCTGACTCACTGGCATGAAAGGCAAATTGAAGTTAAACTCCGGAGCGGCGCTGAATAGTAAATTTGCACTGGTGTTTGGAACATTATTATTTTTTCTATCTGCCATTTTCCCCGAGAATTACACGTAGCCACTACCGGAGCAGGCAGACAGGACACGCTCAGTTCTCCAATGAGCGTTTTTGTTTTTTTCCCTGCGCTCGCAGATTTTGTTGATCTATAAAGCATAAACCGGAGATTGCAAGACTACAAGCAGCGTAGCACATATTATTCAGATCTAGTAAAATCACGCAGGCAATTTCGCCACAGTTCTTTTGTTGGAGCTATAACAAACACTCTCGCTCACCACTGCCACCTATAGACCAGGATGATTACTTACGCTGTAATATTTTAATCTTTTAAATGAAATAAAAAACAACAACAAACTGTATCTTTTAAAAAATAGAAGTAGCTCTATATTAAAGACTATTTCTTTACTTTTCTTCACTAGAGCAGAAATTTAAAGTCAAACGAAAAACACCCAGCCTATCCTGAAGAAGAGTTATGACGAGTAACACCTCCGTGCTCCGGTTGGTCCCCGTACCCAAAACAAACCCACTACGCTCTGCGTCTGGTGACGCAAATTTCCCGCCCTTCACTTCAGCGATCCTGTGTATGGGGAAAGTCAACAAACTGGTGTTTTCACTGTGATTTTACTTTGATATATTTTCTAATCTCCGGACCTTTATCACCATCTAAGCCATGCCTTCTACACATGACTGGATTAACGACCCCCTTGGTGTTGTTGAGGGGATGTTTGGTAAGACACCGGAACTTCACTCAGTAGGGCTAACGCGTGAACCTAGCTAGTTAGCTCTGTGACTACGTACCATGCCAACTTTGCACATTGCAGGTGGCTGTGTGTGGTTTCATTTTTCTGTTTTCTTTGTCTTTGAAAAAGCAAATGATTTCTTACACTTTTTCGTGTAGTAACTGTACACACGCCAGTGCCATACACCAAGACGGAGACGGATTTTAAGGAATATGTGGAAAAATCCACATATTCCTTAATAAATGTCAGTCCTTTAAGATTTTAAGTGTGACTAGTAGGGCGGTTATATTTAAGATTAATACAAGTGACTTATATCTTTTAGACATGTTGTATCATGTATTTCTATTAACTCTTTTATCTATTTCTTTTTTCTTCAACACCCACACATCATTACAGGTTTTCTCTTTACTCTGTCTCGCTTCTTTGCTCTTCATATTACATTTATACACTCACTAGTCACTTCATTAGGTACATCTGTTAAACTCTTCAGTAAGACATATATCTAATCTCTCTAATATATGCAGTTTCATGGCAACAACTCAGTGCATTTAGCCACGCAGACATGGTCAAGACGACCTGATGAAGTTCAAACCGAGCATGAGAATTGGAAGAAAGGGGTTTTTAAGTGACTTTGAATGCAATATAGCTGTTCCAAGACAAGCTGGTTTGAGTATTTCAAAAACTGGTGATATACTGGGATTTTCCCACACAGCCATCTATAGGGCTTTCAGAAAAAGAGAAAATATCCAGTGAGGAACAGTTGTCTGGTGGAAATGCGTTGATGATGTCAGAGATCAGAGGAGAATGGTTCGTCGGCTTTGAGCTGATAGGAACGCAACAGTAACTCGAATGACTACTTGTTACAATCAGGGTATGTAGTAGAGCATCTCTGAATGTACAACATGTCAAAACGTGAGGCAGATGGCGTACAGCAACAGAAGTCTTCTGTCAGCTAAGAATATTGGGTCAGCCTGAGTCTTGATTTCTGCTGCACATTCACACTTTAGGCCCCTTAGTACCAGCTGAGCATCATTTAAAAACCACAGCCAAACGGAGTGTTGTTGCTGACCATGTCCATCCCTTTATGACCACAGTGTACATCAGCCTGTGGTGGAACAGGAGATTCACATCATGGCTGACAAATCTGCAGCAACTGTGTGATGCTGTCACGTCAATATTGACCAAGATCTCTGAGGAATGTTTCCAGCACTTTATTGAATCAGTGCCATGAAGAATTAAGGCAGTTTTGAACGCAAAAGGTCAAACTAGTAGATAAATCTGGTACAAAGCATACAGGACCGCTGAGGAGCTCCTATGATCTTCGCGCGGATGTACTTTGAAAATGCCTGGAGTGGGGACAGGGGCTATTATAAGGGGTTGGGGGATTGGTCTGTGGTGGTAGTGGAGCTTCCATGATTGCTCACACCAGAGGGCGCTTTCCACAGTGAGATACTGAGTGAGGCTTGAAAGGGAACTAACATTTTTATCTAATGCAGCCCAGCTAAGTTAGTTTTGCGCAACAACAACCATTTATCCTACTTTGAATTTTGATTCGCCAATAAAATTATGCCTTTTTGATATTTCAGCTGCTTCCCAGAGTAATCCAAACCTTGGCTGGGAGGCGAGAGCCGTGGAGTTCTTCAAAGACCGGCTGAAAGAGAAGGACACTCACACCTTGGTAATACAAATTACACTTTAAACAAAGATGTGCGCAAATGTCAGGCTCCTAATCTGTTTCTGCACACTTTGATGCAGGTCCCATCTCTCAACGACATCCCCATGCATTACCTGAAGCCCAACAGCCTTGTGAAATTTCGCTGTTTCATCCAAGACATGTTTGATCCAGAGTTCTACATGGGGGTCTATGAGACTGTTGATCCAGGCACACAGGCTAAAGTACGCACTTCTTTATCCCCTCGCCTGCCGTTATTGGTATGAGTGCAGCCCTTTGATAATCTCTTAGCTGTTTTCATGTTTCATCCTATTTTTCTGTCTAACCTTTCACAGACATTGCGATGTGGGAAGTATAAAGATGTGACAGAATGCGGGGTGAGTCTCTTCAAACACTCATTTGCTATAAATGGCTCATTTTAGCCCCGGCTTAGTTGTTAACGAGTGTTTTATCTGCAGGTGGATTTTAACTCTAAAAACACCGTGACTGCAGAGCGACAGACTTTCTACTGTGTGCCAATCCCCGGAGAAAACCCCTGGGTCAAAGAGATATCCTCAGCTTGTGAAAGACAACACAGAATCGCTCTTTACGCAGCTGGCAGTCGTGAAATGTGCTTTTTTTTTTTTCTTGTGATCTGTTGCTCCGAGTTTCCCTTAACTCTGTTGCACAGGTATGCCAACAGCAGCCAAGCAAGAGTGGTGCCTTCCACCTCGTACGTGCCAAGCAGACAGAAACGAAGCTACGAGGAAGACGACGACATGGACGACATGGACACGCAGCCACAGAAGCAGAGGGAAGCGCACGCTGGTATGAGTGTTCAGAATCGGCATTCGTTTGATAAAGTCAAATTTACTGTTGGTCAGATTAAGAGCGTTAGCATAAGGTCCGATTTATAGCTGCACTTGATCAGTTATATTATGTCATTTTATTGTATCATTCTTGTCATCAGAAACAAACATCCAAACACAAGCAGCATCTCTGTGGCCAAAGAGGTCTAGTTTTGTCTCATTTGACCAAAGGACGTACTCCCAGTTTGAATAATCTTTCTCCAAGTTGTCCTTAACATACTTCAGTCTTGCTTGAAGGTGTCTCTTCAGCAGACGTTGAGCTTTTCTTGATTTGCAACCTCACAGTTCATTCCTGTGCACGGTTCTAGCGACTGTCTTCTTTGAAACTACAATTCCTGACTTGTATAAGACATTTACGAGTGTCTTAGCAGGTCTGTGGTCTTTAAACACATCTCTCACAGGTTTTCTTTCCAGAGTCTTTGAAGTCTTTCTCTTCCTACCTCTGTCAGGCTTGTCCTGTACTGTGTGGATCCCTTTGAATTTCACGATGGTACTTTTTACTCCAGTTCTTGACATTTTTTTAAACACTTTGATAACTTTGTGGTTCCGTTCTTGCTTGTGAGCAAACTCTTTTCTTTTGTTTTTGGCGTTTTATTTTCATTGCATTGTTGTGCAAATAGAAATAAGTTGTGCTTTATAAAGGAAAATAGCATGTTTAGAAATGCTATGTTGAAAATCCTTTCCTCTGTTTAAAAAGCACTTGGGAAAATTTTGGCAACAGCTTTAAATTTCATAGGGGCTAATAAATTTGTCCTCATCTGTAGATCTCATAGTCAAGGACGAACTTTATCAGCATGGTTTTATTTTTCCACGCTGCAGGTCCTCAGAGTCCCACAGAACATTACGGCAACGGCGACTGTAAGCGGCAGGAGACAGAAGCTCCTTCCAGCCAGACGACATCTGCCTCCCACCTCGACCTCAACTTCCCCCTGCCAGGAGAGAAAGGCCCTTCCTGCCTAGTCAAGGTGTGCTGTGTCAGTTTATTCCTCTTCTAGCACTGAACCTTTTTAAGCAAAGAGGTGATTTCTAGAGACTATACAGCTATCATGAGCAGACTTTTAGGACACATGCTATAATGTGCATATGATTGGCAGGTCTACGAGGACTGGGACAGCTTCAAACTGAACGACATGCTTGAGGTCTACGGGATCCTCTCCGTCAGTCCCGCTCTCAGTGCCTTAGCAGACGAGAAGTAAGACAGGTACTTTGATATTCCTCCCTGCCCTGATCTGCTCAGTTTGTTTCTCATTGTTGACGTTTCCGTACAGAGACGCCTCTTCAAGCCTCCTGGATCCCACGGAGTGCATGGAGACGGCAGAGGAGCAGAGGGTGCACTGCCCGCCAGCCTCGCTCGTTCCACGCCTCCACATGCTCTACGCCAAGCAGCTGCAGCACAACAACCCCCTGCTGCCCTCTGCCGCCACCTCGGAGGACAACAGTGCTTGTAAGGACAAACAGTAGAGTAGTAGTCCTCCAAGTTTCTTCATTCTTTTTCCTTGTGTATGTTACATGCCAATCATAAGGGAAATCTTTCATAATCCTGCTACAAAAATAAGTATCGCAGCAGGGTTTTTTTTTTCACACATGTAAATGAGATAGCTGAATGTAATCTCATTTGCATAGCATGCTGCTAAATAAGCCTGAATACTGGGGTTGTCTAGATTTCACTTGACAACTTGAAGAAGAGACACTTTTGGCAAGTTTGACTTCATTCCTCTGGAGGGATGAATTCAAACGGTATGAAAAAAAACATTAATTAAATAACCCGATGCTTTCAGCGCTGCAGACAGATCAGTTATTAATGATGAATCAATGTGGGCGACACATTTAAACTGCTTTGACTACATAAATATTATTTGTGGTGACTGTTTAATACCTTAGCGATACACAGTCCCTCCTCCAGCTGTCCTCAGTGCTGAAGGAGGCATGAGAATCCTTAAATTCTGTGCACTTTTAGCACTGTTGCCGCACAGCAAAAAGGGCCTGGGGTCAAATCTAACACCCAGGATATTCTCTGTGTAGCTCGGTGGGTTCTTTTCACTAATCCTGCTTTCTCCCGCAGTCCAAAGACGGGCTTCTTAGGTTAACTGGCGATTCTAAATTGGTGTGAGGTGTGGATGTAAGAATGAAAGGTGGTCTCTGTGTGTTAGCCCTAAAACAGTGCCGACCTGTCCAGGGTGTCACCTGTCTTCCTCGGTGACTGCTGGGATAGGCTCCTTAGAAGTGAAACTACACTTGAATAACAATCATCACCTCAGTATAAGACAAAGTTATCCTAGTATTATGACGACTTACAAATGTCAGCAAACTCCTGGAGGGTGTTTGCTGAAAGTACTGGAATGGACGCAAGGCAGTTGTGTAGGTTTCATCGCTCTGCAAGATTGTTGCAGAAGGTCTCATTAGGTTGGACTCGAGCCCAACAGGCTGATATTATTGGCTGATATTAATATTGGCATCAATAATGACTGACAGTAGAAAATGTTTAAAAAGTAAAGAAGAGATGAGTGAAACACCCTTCAACTGTGGTGTATTAATGTTGTGTAAATTGTCCACCAGAGGGCACTCTGCAACTTCTGTGGCAATTTGAATGCAAACACAATGACCAGCTGAAGGGAGCAGTCGGGCATAGTGTACATGAGTAAATAAATACACATAACAAGGAAAGGTTAGGGAAATCTGTCATGCTTCATGTGGTTTGAAGAAAAAACGTCTGATAAAATTTAATTAAAAAATTTTTAAATCACCAAAAATCGGTATAGGTATCTGTCTTTAGAGTTGTATATCAGTTGGGCTGTAGGCTGGAACTAGAGGGGAAAAAAGCAATACATTTACATGTCTGTAAATATGTGGGCATTTTGTTTTGTAGTTGTTTTCCTTATTGGTTAAAGTTTGAAGACATTTGAGCATCAACGCTAGCCCATTAAAAATCACAGAGCTGAAAACGCACCGCTCCTGTGACTCTAGTTGTCAAAGCCTGAAACAGTCCTCACCAGAATCACCGAGCCCTTCTCATTTCTGCTCACTTTTCCTTCTCTTAGTTTTCTCTACAGTTTTTAAGTCCATGAACACAGTCCAGGTCAGGTTAGCAAGAATCATAAGTAATGATTACATTAAGTTTTAGTAAAACATTAACGAGAGCTGAAGTTTAGTTTCTGTAGCATCAGACATTTACCTACTAGTGTTCCCATATGCATGTTATGCACAGCAGTAACTCCATTCATTTGGTAGCTTATGATAAATTGACATTTCTGACAGGATTGCACTGTGTACTTTACTTCAGACAGCTGAGCTTTCACACTCTTAATTTATAACGCACCATTTAAAAACTGTCTGAGCTGTTTACTAAAGTGTGCATGGATATCAAGGAAGTCGCGTCAGTAATTATCAAAGAAGATAACAGGACAGATGTACTGTCAGATCTCATGCATAGTAAATAATATTGCTTAAGCGGGGCGACTTGTTCCATCAGTGTTGTAGGAATGCTTAATGAAGTGTGAGAAGTATTAGCATAAAGCAGGAAAAAAATCCCATTAAACCAAAGTTCTAATAGGAGGAACAATGCAGCGAATGGTTCAGACTGGAGCTGAGTTCATTCTTTGTCCTTTCTTCCTCGGTTTTAGCTTCGACCCTGAGCGAGATGCCCTCTGTCAGAGAAGAGCTGCTCACATACTTGACTCACGTCCTCCTTGGTGATGCTCTTGCAGCCGAGTACCTCATTCTGCATCTCATTTCTAACGTGTACGTTAAGTTCAGTATGTGAGCTTCCTTTTTTTTGTTTTTTTGTCATTTTTTATTTGATGGTTTCAAACTAACGCCAGCACACTTTTATTTTTCTTGTAGGTACGTGAGACGGGATGTTCTCCCGCTGGGCAAGTTTACCTTGAACATGAGTGGCTGTCCTACTGTTGCCTCATACACTGAGCGCCTTTATCAGATCATTCAGCAGCTCGTGCCTTCTGTGAGTTATCAGTGCAATCGGTCGCAGGTACTCCTTGGTTTATATCTGGTTGAACTGAGACACACTCAACGTTGTTTCCTCTGTAGTCACACTACCTGGCCATGAGCCTCCAGAACATGAACCAGATGCGGTTGGTACCTAAGAAGGACTATGTGGCAAACCGGCTGGTGAGCGGCGTCCTGCAGCTGGCCAA
>VUQG01007444.1:88071-98114 GCA_015106755.1 Etia nguti
AGCTGAATATAAGATTTAGATACTGTTGTATGTACACTAACATCACAGTTTATCATCACACTGAAGTTTTGCCTTAAATTCAGTCTCTTGTGGGGTTCTCACCAGAGGTTTAGCTCTACTACGCAGAAAGGTCTGTTTACAGAAAAAAGAAAAAAAAATCAATTTTCTATCTTCAAAACAAAAATGTAAATAAAGTAACAAGATCTGGATCACAGTTTCTCCTGGTGCATTTTTCCTCCTGGGTTAGTATCGGCTGTGCTGTTAATACATTTGACAGTAAACATGCAGCAATCTTTTAGTCATAATTTTATTCCAATGAAATATCTGCCTAAACAAAAAGTGTACAGTGCATCCTGTTATCAAGTAACACACCCAAAGAAGGTAAGAATAAATAGGATACTTTTAATATACAATACAATCTCAATACACTGTGGAAAACGCTGACAGTCAGTTGGTAAGGATATGAACACAGACATCCAGATGAAACGATGCTAACGCAGGAAAAATGTGCTTAAACAGTGCAAATCAAATGCTTGGAGAGCTCCAGCCACAATGGGAGTGGGCAACCACCAGACGATAAATCAAGAGGTGACCGCAAAAGCACTTGGTGTGAAAAAATGGAAGGAAAGACCAAAATTTTACCCAGCAAATACAGGATTGACTAGAACTGGCGACATTTGCATATAAAAAGCAAGACACCGACACTCTAGCACTGGACTCTTTCAGGAATGTGGAGGATTAAGTTTCCTTCTAGGCTTGAGAACTGCCCCAGTGTTTGCAATCCTGAATGAAGTTTAAAAACACCGCTTAGCCTCCGTGTTAAAACCTCACAGCTATTACCTTGAAGCTTTGGCAGCACCACGCGCACACACACACACCATCAGCAGCACCTAGAAAAGCAGCCAAGTCTCATTTATAACCAGAGAAAATATACAAGTGTCCCGCATCTTATCTGCTGGTGAGCAAGCCGAATGCAGAAAGGAGAAAAAAAAAACAACAAAGAAAAACAGGCAAAGGTAACACAAAATATGTGACAGTTTATCTTGGGATATCTCAGCTCAGAGCAAGCCAGATTCATATCACAGACGGACACCAGCAGGACAGGGCAGCTGTGATTTATTATAATTTCTTCTGGTGTCTATAACAAGATCCTGTGGTAGATTTGTTTTTTTTAAACAACAAATTAACATGAAGAAAGAAAAAAAAAACATGTACACCGTAACAAAGTTTACACTTCCATATTATAAATAACTGGCGGCTCAAAGGTGAGCGCTCCTTAAACACCAGCAGCAACAGGATGCTCCGATTTACAGATTCACTGTAAACCACAAACACAACCAAAATTTTAAAAAAAATTCTAAAACCTGCCCATTCCCACAGAGAATGAATGTGCCATTATCACAGTGAGATATCCCAACATAAAAAGCTCCAATGACATGCGCCAACCCTGAATATCTTTTATACAGTACACAAAATGTAACATGTAAGAATGGACTTAAAAAGGTAGATTTTGCCATAAATACCTGATATACATAATCCCACTTTAGTTCCCTGTTAAGGCAAATATGCTTTAAGTTTGGGGAGTGCATAAAGCGTCAGTGTTTCTCCTAACTGCGTGGGTGCAGTTGCATATATACCTACTATATGCTACTCGCCTGTCTTTGTCAAACATGCAGTTTTCAATGTACAACGCAAGCTAAGGATTAGGCTCAAATAAACCCCCATCGTGTAGGTAATTATTATAACCATTACCAGAATAGTTATTTCAATACATAAATCTATCAAAAACAGCTCCAACCAGACGTTTTCTGGCTATTCATGGTTAACAATGACAGTACTGGGCGTTCTTTTCAAAATATAATGCTCATAACTCTTTAAACTTCACCTTAGCATCAATACAAAAAGCCTAAAAGACAGCTCTGCTCAGAGACAGACAGACAATACTCACTGTACATATCAACAACCAGGATACTCTAAGTTCTTACGTAGTCGTTATTTCTACAGCGGTTACACTCGACAACATTGATATTACATAGGATTACTACATAGATTATGTCATCTGGCTAGTTTCTGACAGCTATACAAAGGGTACTTTTCAACACAGAATAGTCCTTTGGGAATCACAAAAGATATTTGGTTGGTTTCTACGACAACTGTTACAAACTGAAGGGCATTACTAGATCACAAACGCCATTAAGTAACCAGGATGAGTTTATCCTACAGTACATGATAAAGTCAGAGTTTGTCTTTTGACATGCAGCTAATTGCTTACCTGCCTCGTCAAAAATCGGTTGTTACCATTAACCTCACATGCGAGGATTGTGGGTAATTAAATAACTTCGGACTAAGGACAATAACATGTTTACACACGGAAATACTCTGCATACCACTCTCGAAGTATATGAGTTTAAAAGCCTAAATATTTTCTTTGCTCTTGGTTGTTTGTCTCTTGAGCCAATCATACAGTAGAACTATTTCTGGAGTGACTTAAGAGTTGGATGGAGCACTAAGACTTTGAAAATTATTACACCCTCCAAGTACTCAAATTTCTATTAATATGCCATATTTTTTATTCATCCTAGGTACTGTGCACTACTATGCTGAGCCATTTATTCAGCATTCATCTGAGAACTAGTTAATAAACCATAAAAGAGAGGACAGTCAGTGTGCAAGGTTGCATGGCAAAAACTCTATGATTCAGTGCTCTTGAAAGTAGAGTAACCCATACCTATGTGCACGTAAACATAGTAACTACCATGATGGGTTTTAGGGTATATTTATCAATTCTGTACAAGAGTCATTATGAACATGGGCAAGTTTAATTTAAGAGCACATTTCTTGGCCGAGTAGTGACACCATGTGCAAGCTTTTGCTACTGCTACGTTACGGGAAGTTTATACATGACAAACGACTCCAAAGTGCTGCTACAAGGAAAGCACTAAATCTGAATGATCCTCGTCTGGCACTGTGTAAACATTGCCTTCAATTCGTTCTCTTGGACCTCGTTGACAGCATCTGGCTCAGGGCTTTTCTGTACCTTTGCAACCGCAAAATTGATGCCCTGAGTGAATCCCGCCTGGGTCATGCTGGCCACTTGGACCATGGAACTCTTAATCTTGGCAAAAGGGGACACCACTCGGCTGCCGTTGCTGTCGGCAGGCGAAGGGCCGAGGCTCCCCTCCACCTGCGAGCAAGTGCTTTTCTGAGAGCCTCCTGAGACTGCAGAGCTAGGCTTCTGGATAGTGAGGAGGCTGGAACTGGAGGTAGAGGATTGGACGTCTAGCTGGGATGGCCTGGGGAGCTGAGGCTCCTCCTGCTCTATCTGCTCTGAGCTTGGCTGCTTGTTTGAGTCTGCTGGGTTCTTTTTATGCACAGGCACTGCAGGGTTGTGGAGTGGAGGTATGGCAGCTTGTGGCAGCTCTCCGAACACCTCAACAGGTTTGGTCTCTGCATCCTGGACGAACTGGTGGCAGTAGGCATCAATGGGAGTACCAAAGTCAATGAGAATGGCTTCTTCAGCCACTGAGGCAGCCCCGGGAGACTTGTCATCACTGATGTGAGTTGAGCTTTCTTGCTTCCCGTCACAGCCCGTGACCCGGATAACGGAGGGTATATTTAGCTCTGCACTACCGATGGACTGGGAGCGGCTGCCCAGTCTGGGATTTGATGCTACGATGCCGCAGCTGGGCAGCACATAGTCCACATTTTCTAAGGACCCAGAGCACGGGTGCTCCGGGTCTGAATTATAAGAGTCTGAATCTGAAGAGTGTCCATAGTTTTCATTACCAATGCCTTTTAGGGCTCCCGTGCCAGCGACGTTATCTGATGTCTCCAAGCTGCTGTCCGACTTCCACAGGTTGACATGCATAGTTGGCTTTAGGAAATTGACTTTTACATCAGGCTTAGAGAAGCTGCCCAGCTTACCGAGGGGCTTGAAGGGGCCGATGTTCACATTTGTCTTGGTCTGTTTCACTTTCTGATTTAGAGTGGAGAATTTGTTGAGGATAAAACTTTTGCCCTGTGCAAGGCCAGAGCTCCCTTGAACTTGGTCAGCAGGTTTGTTCTGGATCCCCATGATATCCTCGTGAGGTTTACTCTGCCGCCTGGAAAACACATGCAACTTAAGTCACAGTTCTAGCCGCTGTCTAAAAGTAATGCAATGCAGTCTGAATATTTAACTTCATTACACTGAAATCATATCAAAGAGAAACAGAGTCAAATGCTAAACAGCATAATTTGTACTTGCCTCTCCAGCTTCTTTTCAACCACAAGCAGGTCATTCCCTGTAGCTTGTTTAGTTATGCGAAGCATCTCAGCTATGCACTGCAATGTATCTGTGAAATGTCACAGTGTTAAGTCTTGAGCAATATCTGCACAGTTTAGAGTGTAAAACCAACTTTTTCTCATTTTATTTAAAGAATTCAAATAGTCACATCCTACCTTTCCCATCATCCTCGGGATTCCGCGTTGCAGCTCGCAGCGTGTGAAAGTATCCGCTAGTTTCCTCGTTCTTGAAATGCAGCCGCATACAGCAAAACTTTGGCTTCCCAAACAGAGTAGGCTCGGGACCTGCAAAGCGAAGTGCAACTTATAACATCCGTTTGTAGCTATTTGCTTCCGTTTCATGAATCATAATGGGCGCAGATATTTCTAAAAGGTTACGGAAGAAACTGTTAAGCACACTTTCGGGAAGTGTTGAATGACTCACTGAGTCTACAAGAGCTCTCACTTCTCCTTCGAGTTTAACTTCTTACCAATTTCGATCTTTTCCAAACCCTCTAAATTGAGGCGTTGGTACTGGTTGACTTTATCTGCTTCTTCATCATAGCTACAAGGAAATAAATGTGAAGATAAGTCAAATGCACTGCAATGTATTGGACTGGATTGTTTGGGGGGGGGGGGTTTCTCTCGCAAATTTAAGATTCAACTTACAAGGCAATATAGTATGCTTTATCAGACAGGAGCAGCAGCACATCTTCATCTTTGTTGGTTGCATCAATGAGGCTGGTGGGAGATAAGAGAACAGTGTGATATAAAGAGCACAGAAAAGCCTTGATGGAACTACAGTTCAGCTATAGCCTGATTACATAAAGCCATTAAGCATCAACGCACAGTCAGAAGATCATTTCACTAACCTCATGTCACAGTTTATGAGGGCCCAGCCTCCGTGAAACTTCTCATCGTCTGGTAACAGCAGCTGCATGTAGGTCTGCAGAAGGAGGCTGACCTGCTCCTGGGCCCCTCTTTGGCTCTCCTTCTCTTTTTCTTCATGTTCCTTCTCTTTACTGAAGATGGAGTAAAGGTCCTCCGTCACTGGCAGGCCCATCATCAGGTCTGCAGACAGAAGCAAAAGGAGTTTTAACAAATGCAAATTAAGGATGGATTTCAGGACACTATGGGTAGAAACCAATATTTTTTCTTTTTTTTTTAAAAAATACCAATCACTGCTTGTCTGTAAGCGTCCCTAAAACGGTTCAGATAGTAGCGATTCGCAGAGTTCACCCCGTCCTTCATGACACCGGCCAGTTTCCTTTCTCCCGTCCTGGTGAAATCTCCCTAAAACAGGACAAAAGTGTTACCTTTAACTCGTCACGCTCCATTTTTAATGCTGCTTTTTTAATGGATTACTTGACCACCTGAGTGCAGTGCTAAAAAGTTATGTTCATATTTGTGACATCCCTTTTTGTTTAAATATGGCTTACCTATTTGCAAACACTGGTGTATTTGCACATTCACAGTTATTGACCAATATTACAATATATGAGAAGTACTGTTTCTGTCTTTAACACTTTTTTCTCTCTGTCAAGTCTGCTAAAGAACATTTAGGATATTAGATACTTCCCTATGTGTCACTTGGTTCTGAAAAGGTGCTGTTCAGTAAGTTTACAGTAGAAAAACAATGCTATCTATACTCAGATTTGGGCAGCACTTCTATGTAGGATTATCCCAGACCTCATACGATTAGGATACCTTGAGAGCTGCTGTGCCAGCGTACTGTCTGCTGATGGTGTCACCATTGTTTGCCCACATAACCTGATAAATCCTGTAACACTTGAGAGGCAGAGGCTGCTCTGGAGGCATCACACCCAATTTCTTCAGCTGCAGGAAGAAAAACACACATCAAATGCAATCCTTGATATTTATGATGATTATGGTTTTATTTTTATAATCAGCATTTCTAAAATATAAGTTATCATAAACCAAAAAAAAAATTAAGAAAAGTAAAAATCACACCTGTTGTTCCATCACTACCCGGGCAATAGCAGCTTGGACCACATTGGTCCTGTCAAGACAGTCCATACAGTTTACTCTGAAGATGCCCTCCTGCTTGCAGATTACGCCTGCTTGGTCCACCCTGGCAGAGGGACACACATCCAGAATCGAGACACATTCACAGAAATCACATTTTTAAACCAAACCTATCATGCTGTAGTGCTCAGGTGGCATGACACTTACCAGGCCCACTTCATATCAGTGATGATGTCAGAAATGGCATCTGTTAGTATCTGCACATTCTCAAACTTCATGCCGCGGCTGAGAAACAGGATATAAGAACCATACAGGGGAAGTGAATGTACTGTGGTCTTATATAGATTGTGAAATTTGTGTAAAAGATGCTTGTGTAAAAAGTGTCTGTCTCACCAGTGCTCGTGAAAGTCGAATGAAACATAAGTGAGGTTTGAGTTGTTGTACAGGAGGACTTGTTTCAGATATGCATCACCAATTATCTTCTCCCGCCCACTTTGATCCACCAAGTTAATGATGACCTAAGGAAGACAACAAAAAGTGTTGTCATTGGATTTTTTTGATTTTTGGGTTCAGTGACAAGTGAAAAATTAAATTTTAACTTTATCACATGATAAAAAAACTGGGAAACAGGCTTAAGTCTTAAAAAAAAAAAGTCAACAGCTAAGCTTGTCACAAGCTTAAATAAATTTACTGCTACTCTACTGTAAACACTATCTGAAATAATCCAAACAACTGACAAGCAATGTCACTGATCTGTAGCAGGATGTTCTGTTTTGGTTACAACAGGAAGCTGATTACGCAAGCACTATGTATAGCTGCAGACAGCACAACCCAAAGTAAATAACAGAAAATGCATTTAATAAATAACCTAAGCACATGTGTGAGTATGCACTCTGGCGAGGAACACTCACCTGCTTCTTGTACAGTTTAAGTTGTTCTTCAAAGTGAGCAGCAAAGTAAGTCATAGTCTCCTTCTCTCCTGAAATATCAGGTGAAAATATGCATTAAAAACTTTTTTTTTTTAATTGAATCTGGTGAAAGATTTTTTTTTTTTAAAGTCCTATGTGAAGTTTTATATCATTGTAATTCTCAAAACCAAAGTTATTTATGTTGTTTCCAATGCAAAACAAGGAGGCAGTCACAGTTTTAATAATTCTCTGATTACAATCTATAATTTCTGCAAAAAATAAAAAAATAATAATCAGAGCAAGGACTGTAACGGAGAAGCTAGGGTACAATTTTTAAGCTACCTCATGAGACATTGCTACTGGAAAAATTTGTATTTTTAGATACAGAATATCTAAGAGGTAACTTGAGCTACAAAGCCCACTAAACAAAGAGTGTCAGAAACCATCAGTTTAGGTCCAAATACAAGATAGAGCTCTACTGACCTTTTTCTATCCGTGGCCGGGGGTTGTAGCGATACCCTGCCTGACTCCAAAAGACAGGCACAGAGCCACGAGTCTGCACAAAGGACAGAGTGTGGCTGTGCACGTGAATCAACTGCTCCGTCTCCACATAGTTAGCTACATGGCCGTCTGTATCCACTCCTCTGCGTTTGTACCGCATCCCTTTGGGGGAGAATAATGCATGTAGACTATTCAGACTATTTATATCCCAGATCATGCTTCACTTGCACACAATAAATCAGCTAGCTACCAGAATTTGCCTTAATTCCTTGATGCAGCCCATGCAGTTGGACTGAATCAGAGCATGACTCCCCTAAGGCAAGCTCTACCTGCGCGGTGGCGGCTACGTCTGGAGATCAGGGCCACAGTGAAACGAGGATGGATGTCATCAACACAAGTGATCTCCTTTGGTGGGGTATCAGGGCTGCTCCGCTCTTCATCAGAGGTCTCATTGTAGTTTACCACCAGTTCCTCCACCTGCACAAAGCCCTGGATGATTGGTATCACCCAGAAGTCAACCTCTGGGACCTGGAACGGTCAAAAGATATTAAAAAAAGAAAAGAAAAAATAGCCGGACAGATTAAAATTTAGTTTGAGGCCAGGTTGATAAGAAAGTACTTTGCATCCCGCCTCTTGAGTATTTTCATGCTGCTTTTGATAACGCCCTAGTATTTATCAGTACATACAAATGCCACATTTAAACAGCATGACCAACTACACACTTTTAAGGTGACTATTTTACAGAAAATACAATGACTGTGTAAGCAGTTTTCAAAAAGATAACTCTGAGAACAGGAGAACACAGCATTTTCATTTAATTCTAATTACTCAGGCCTGAAAATAGAAAAGCACCACTAAGCAGAGGCTCTCTATATTTCCCAGTGGATGGGTGGGGTGGGTGTTCAATACCTGAAGGTCAATAAGTTCTTGGATCATGTGTTTATTCCAGAAGAAACGGTCATCCACCTTTAACACAGAGTAAAAACACAGTCAGTCACAATAAGGAGTTTTTATAGTATACATAAGCAGAATAAAATAACTTCAATAAATCCAAACCTGCTTCCACAGAGGTAAGTCAGACTTATCAGAGTCTCCTTGACGCTGGACACTGTTTGTCAGGTCGTAGGTCATGCTGTAGTAGAAGGAGTCGGAGTCCATGAATATCTTGTACAGCTCATCCAGCAGCCGCCTCTCCAGGCGTTCCTTCTCTTTGTTTTCCTTGACCTGGAAAGCAGGGGAATACTGGATTGGGCAGGTGGAAAGAAAAAGTAAGTCAACAAAAGAAGGAAATCCTATAAGAACTTCAAAGCCTTCACTAGTTTGAAAGACAGGAAAGGTAGGGGGATCAGTTTAAAGATGATAATCCATGCTTGTGTGTAAAACAAAACAATACCTTTTTCTTGATGGGTACAGCCACATTAGATTTGATCTGACTTAAAGTTTTCATCAGCTTGGACTCATCTGGAGACTGGGCCAGCTTCTCTGGTTTGTCGATGCCAAAGTGATGCTTCTTGCAAAGCTGGAAAAAAAAGAAAAAGAAAAGAGGATGGTCTATCAAATTTCTGTAGCTTTACAAATTGCAACATGATAGTGATATTTAGACCGTCAAACACATTCAATGGGACGAGGACAGAGTTGGAAAAAAAAGTGAATTTGGTATCACATTTTGTCAGATATTAGATAACCTCTACAAAAACAGCCAACCAGGACACTAGAGTAAACTATATAGTTGCAATACTACTACAGGGCTGCTGTAAACAAGCCAACATCTACACTGATGCACACGCCAGGATTTCTATGCACAAAGGGAGACACGTGTTCATTCTACGCTATAAGGGACAAGTGGACAAGATTTAAAAGCCAGTGTGCTAACAATCCACCGCCATTATTACTCACTTGGAAATATTCTGTCTCACCATCCACGAAGCTCCCCTGAAAGACTCAAATCTCAGCAATCAACGTCCTTTGCGGTCTGCTGCAGTAATTTTATGTCTGCATGTATTTTTTTTTTTTTTTACTAGATATGTGTGGGCGAAAACAAAAACTTATCTAAACAACATCTATACCTCAGTCTATTCTCAGAGCTGAATCATACACTGACTCATATAGTGTATTCTTGGGTACATTATTAACAATTTAGGACTTTTAACTGTTAGAAGTACTGCCCAGGGAACTGAAAGCATGATTAAAACAGAAGTTAAAGAGCAGAATAAACAGCGCATGTGTGCACACCTCCAGCTCGAGCTCCTGAGGCTCTTCGTCAGACAACGGGATGACGGCGATCTTGGTGATCTTGTAGACTTTGTGGTTTCCCGGTAAGTGGCCGACCAGTGCTTTCTGACGGATTAACACGAGGCCGAGAGGAAGATCTGTCATGAGGAGGGG
>VUQG01007445.1:9414-24587 GCA_015106755.1 Etia nguti
TATTGCTACTGGACGAAGGTGAAAATCCAGGGAGTGCTTTCTGGGATGGGGAGAGGGGTGACAGCGGGATCTGCCAGCTCGATTCTGGGAGTCAGGGGTCGTGCTGGCATCTAAAGACTGGCTGAGAGGGCTCGACATTGCAGTGACTGTCCAAGGGACCACTCTAAAGCCAGAAGAAGAGGAGGAAGAGGAGTAGGATGGATTTGGAAGGCTACTAGGGAGGAGGGAAGGAGAAGAAGAAGAAGAAGAGGAGGAGGAGGTTGCAGAGGGAGGAGGGTAGAGATTGTCGTTGTAGTCGGTTTCAAGAGATGTGGATGACCCTAAAGGAGCCCTACAAAAAGAAAGAGAGATATCAACAAAAAGACTCAAATAAAAAGAGTTTCTTTTTTACTCCTTTTTTCCTTATGAAGGTGCACAGTTTATCTGTGTATTTTGGTCAAAAATAGAGATGAATAAAACATAAAGGTCTTCAAACAGAAAGATCTTCTTTGTATTTTGGTTTTTTAGAAAAAAACCACAAACTACTGTGGAATTTTCCCATCATAGTCCACTCAAGGCTTTGGGTTCAAACCTCAACAACTAAACGTGTCTGGAAGGATCAAAAATTTTCCGACCGAGGAGGAAAATTGGTTTTATTGTGCTGTTCTGAGGAACTCTCCCATGAAGTTTCATGAAGTCAACCTTTTCCGTGGGTGTGATCCAAGATAAATCTCAAATCCCCTTTCTTAGAGTCAACACGTCTGAACCTGTAACTCTGGTAGTTTAGCTGATTTATCTTCAGCTGGTTCTCTTTAGTCTGACCTGGAGTGGAACTGGAGTCAGAGTGGAAAGGTTTGTTGCATTATTAGGATTTTGTTTTTAGCAACAATACGACTAAAACATAAACTAGCTAGATATATTAAACAAAGCTTGCATAACTGGCATGTTGTCTTTTATAAAAACACAATAATAGAAAACAGAATTATTAGTATTGTTACAGTCTAAGTATAGATCCTGGACGGCATATTAACTCAGTTTTTCCAAAAACCCCAAATGTTTCTGTGAGGTTTTGAGGTTTTTAGCTAAACTCTAAAGGCTTCAGAAGACTTCTAAAGTTAATTCTCTGCTCTGTTACCTGAAATAATATTGCTAAAAACATGATTTAGCACCAAGTTAGGAAGTTTGAGTACACCTTCAAAGTTAAATAATTTTAGATCTAACAGATAGTAGTTTTATGATGGATCGCCAGTAGCATGAGCGAAGCTTAAACCTACATTCTTTCTTTTACAAGGAGGGGGAAACTCTTAATCCAAAAAGACTTCTGGTTACATAGAAATCTTTAGGAAAATGGCCCTAGGATATCTTGATCTATGACCCTCAGTAAATAGTTCTGATGAGTTTAGTATCTCAGTACTAAAGTTTTATGTGATACTGAATGGAAAATCAGCTTGTAGATTATGGTCCTAATGTATTAAAGTAGAAAAGGATGATGAAGCTGGGTATCTTTTACTCAGTTATTGACAAGTCATTTAGTCATTTAGTGGGCAATGGTCCTCAATTACACAATCATGTCCCCTCATACATTTGTGATGTCTACATGTGGTTTGTGGACTTGGAGAAGGCACCATGTTCTTTGGAGTGTCCTGTGGGAGGTGCTCTGGGAGTATAGGGTGTTTGGCCCATTGCTACGGGCCATTCGATCCCTATACAATTGCTGCAAGAGCTTGGTCCACATAGCAATAAGTCGGACTCGTTCCTAGTGGGTGATGGGCTCTGCCAGGGCTGCCCTTTGTCACTAATTCTGTACATAATTTTTATGGACAGAATGGAAGGCTTTCACCTGGGTGGTCTCAGAATCTCATCTCTGCTTTTCGCGGATGATGTGGTTCTGTTGGCTTCATCGGGTGATGGCCTCCAGCTCGCACTGGAACGTTCATAGCCAAGTGTGAAGCGGTGGGAATGAGAATCAGCACCTCCAAATCTGAGGTCATGGTTCTCAGCCGGAAAAGGGTGGAGTGCCCACTCCAGGTCAGGGATGGGTTCCTGCCCCAAGTGGAGGAGTTTAAGTATCTCTGGGTCTTGTTCACTAGTGATGGGAGAAGGAAGCGGGAGATCGACAGACGGATTGGTGCTGCGGCTGCAGTGATGCGGACACTGCACCGGTCCTTCGTGGTGAAGAGAGAGCCGAGCGTAAAAGCGAAGCTCTCAATTTACCAGTCAATCTACCTCCCTACCCTCACCTATGGTCACGAGCTGTGGGTAGTGGCTGGACTCTCTCTTAGAGATAGGGTGAGAAGTTCAGCCATCCAGGAGAAGCTCAGATTAGAGCCGCTGCTCATCCACATCGAAAGGAGCCAGTTGAGGTGGTTCGTGCATCTGACAAGGATGCCTCCTAGGTGAGGTGTTCTGGGCATTTCTCACCGGGAGGAGGCCCCTGGGAAGACCCAGGACACGCTGGAGAAATTATATCTCTCGGCTGGCCTGGTATTCCCCTGGACAAGCTGGAGGAGGTGGCTGGGGGGAGAGAGGTCTTGTCTTCTCTGCTTAGGCTGCTGTCCCCACGACCCGGCCCCCGATAAGCAGACGAAGATGGATGGATAGTTAGAAAACCTGATCGATATTGTATATATAGTATACAATATCGAGCAGGTTTGTTTCACGTGTTCTGTATTTCAGTCTTTCCATCCACTACATGTTGGATACATGTTTGACATATTCCATCAATGACATGTTTGCTTAGTTAATTAAAGTTAAAATTAAATCTTCAGAAAAATATCTTCCTACGATATTTTAAAACTATCCTTGAAAAGAGAATTAGACCATTTACAGACAAATTCATCAGATTGCCAACCATTTGGTAAAGGTTATCATTTAGACTTAGGTGAAGAAAAAAAAAAAAATCTGGCCCTAACCTATTGCAACTAGACATAGACTTTGCCAGGCATGGATTAAGCCTGAGCGTCATAGAAAAAAATGTTTGGTCTAAGATTAAGCTGGGAAAATAAACTTTGAGACATTAGTGACTTGGCCTTTTGTGTCTTATTGTATCTTTCTAGTCATTTATTTACCTGATGTGACTCTGGCATTGTGATAACCACAGGTAATCGTCCTCTGAATTCCCATCAGGCTCCATGTGCCGCACACTCACCGGGTCATATGGTGGTGGGACTAACCCTGTCATCGTAGAGATGGTGGTGGTGTGACTGGCTGGGGTCATAGATGTTGCAGAGGTGGAGGAGGAGACAAGAGGTCTTTCTGGAACTGTACAAGGAAAGAAAATAAATCAGCTAATTCAGGAATTAAAAATTTTATAGACAATCTGTTGCAAGGTCCCAAAGCTCAGCCAATATTTGTCATGCCAGTTTATTAGGCACACCACTTAAATACTTTTAATGCATATTTTACCAGCAGTTTTTTTATTCTTCCTGTCGTATTGAAGTGCATTATATTGAAATGTTACTAATATATTTATTATTTATTTTTTTATATTAACATAAATATTGTTGAATATCTGAACAAAACATTGGAAAACCTTAATAAACAGCAGTGTGGGTTAGGTAATGCAAAAACTTTATTGGCATTACTGTGTTTGATTGCATTACAATAGATATTTAGTGGTGACTTACTTTATTTGTGAATTTACAGAAGCTCTTTTGTATGTTACATTCTCTCTTTTTTTCTATAACTTTAATCCTAAAGAGATTTACGTTAATTTCAAACAAACTTTTGACTTTACGGTAAACATATGGACAAAAATACATCAAGGCAATTAAGTAATTTAATATCTGATTTGTTGCATTGTATTGGTTATATCAAATTTAATCTGAATATGAAACCTCTGACTAAAAATCCACCTATTATTAAAATAAATAAGAGTGTTTAACTCAAAGGATCCATTTCAGGTGTGAACACAAAGTTCAAATGTACAAGGGAAAGCTGCTATACATAACATTATCATAATATTTATATTGTTTAAATGTATTTTGCTGTACAGGTCTGAGCCAATGGCAGCCACAATCCTGAAGGCATACTTGTCTATTTTTCTTTATGCATGTTCTCGCCTCCTCCTACTTTTCACACTGACTCAACCACAGCCCACACAGGCAAACATCCACTTCAAATGCAAAACAAGCAAGGTACATGGAGCATTTTTCACTTGTCTAATAATTGGATATCTAGCATACCATCATCAGTTGGGTTGAAGCCACAGAGCAGGCAGATGGATGTCACCCAGCGGTTCATGTCCTCTTCAGACTCGGCCACCAAGTACCAGATCCTCTCTTCTGTCCTGAGGTCAAAAACAAAGCTGCTCTCTAGCTCCTTTTTTGTGAAAGAAAGGCCAGCATCCACCTGAGGGAAATGCAGAAATGGAGCAGACTTTTTACTGTCAAACAGTCAAGCAACCCTTTGGATTTATTAAATATGAGTGTTTGCATAGTTGATTATCTATGTACATAATATACACACATTGGTATTCAGTTGGCATTTAACAAACAAAAAGAATCTGAAAGACAAAAAAACAATTATGAGATGTGATCATAAAGTTCCCCCGTGTCTCTCAAAAAGTGAAAAATCATACCTAATTTAAATTTGGACAACCTTCCCCTATGGGCCGTCGAGTCCCAACACACATGCTATGTTTGGATTGCATCTTAGAAGACACTCAGGCATGTGCATTCGTGATTTCAAACTTTCCCAGAAAGAAAATATCACAGTCCATGTCAAAATAATTCAACCTTTATCCAAATGATCACTGGCCCAACAGCAATTTTTAATGAAAGTGTCCCCAATGTCCAGACCTGAATTGATTGCACCAGGTCAGGAACACGACTATGATCTGTTTTCTGACAATCCCAAGGTTGCGCGCCAAGAATTCATCCCCTATGGACAGACTGTCAAAGTTCAACTTTACTGCAATGTCCCGATGTGCCAAAGAAAGGTCATTCAGCAGAAACCACCTTAAATAAATCAAATGTTATGCTGTACACAAGACATGTGTGGCCATGCCAACACAATCTTCAGTCATTTGGAACTCTACACATGGTGTGCCACTTTTTTTATTATTACCAAACCAGTGTCAGTGTTGCTACACTCACAGTGTATAAGTGATTCAGTGTATGCCGAACAGGACATTCAGGGAGTAATCTAATAATTAGTAGTTCTGTGCTACAAGTGTTGCACTGCTCAAAGAAAGAAACTTGAAAAGAAGATCAGTTAAAGTTGAAATAAGAGTTATTTTGTCTTTTCTCATGAAGAAAATTCGGGAACTGATTTCATTACCAAAATCTCTGTTACCCCACTCTCTCTCTCTATTTTGCAAATAGGATCATATTTACAAAAAATCCCCAAATAATGTTTAAAAACATAAATCCAACATTAGGTGAGATAGTAATATATCTGTCAGCTCACCTGTTCGCACAGATTTAGATTGATGCTCCTGATTGGCCGACGGGAATGCGGGTTCTTGTAGTATTGCAGAACGTCTGGCTCTCCGCTCAGTCGACCGCTTCGCAGCACAAACCAGCGCCTCTTCCAGGCCTGGAGAGAGTAATACAGTTATTATTTTAAAAAAGTTTAAAAAAAAAAAGTTTTTATGTGTAAAAATAATCTCAGCACAAGATGCCAGCACTCAATCCCTGTGTGTCAACTGCTGAGATCTTTTTGAGACTTTTACTTTGGACTTTGAACTTCAGTCTTCTTCCTGAGTGGGTTATTGATTATATGAAGTTATTTTTTTTTTCTGTCCTTCTTCCGCTACACAAACTCTTTAAACGTAATACCGTTGTTTTCCTCCATGTCCTAAGTTTTACACTTCAGTGAATTTGAATGTTAACTAAATATCACACACACGCCTATGTCCACTGAACTGCTAAATGTTTGACACTTGCCTCCGGTTGTTTGGCATCAGGTGTTGGGCATTACAGGTAGGGTCTATCTCCAACAAGTGATCCACAGGAAGACCTCTCATACTTCAGACATGACTCACAACCAGTGCGTGTGTTTGTGGCATTAGCGTGTAGGCAGAGTGTGAAAGAGAAGTCATGATTTTTTTTTTTAAAGGTGTGAAGCAGAGCATAAATAAGGATTTCAATTTCATAACAGTACGTGGACACTTGCATGCAGTTTCACATTCAGAGCTCAGGTTTTCAGTTTAAAGAAACCTGAGATTTTTCTTACGGAGGTTGAACAAGGACCATTTAAAACACAGGAACAAGTTTTATCCTTCTGTTTACAAGGCTGGATACAGTATGTTTGTGTGTGTTTTCCTGAATTTGTGTGTGAGTGTTGGTCCGACAAGCTAAATCCATCCTTTCTGATCCTCATGAACTATTTCTCAACAAAATAAAATGGACTCCTCGGGCCAGAGCCTCAGAGGGTGAGTTTATGTGTTTGTGTGCTTGTCTGATCAAAGTGCACAGTAATGAAAGGCAAAGCACATTTCACCCTTTTTTTCTTCAAACCCAGACAGGAAAAGGAAATAGCTGAACAGGAAATGCCGGTGGGAGATGGCAGTATGAGCATATGTTTATTCACTGTCTCCCTCAATCTGTTTGATGATCTGCTGGGTGCTGGTGAGATAAAAGCAGCAGCGTGGCAGAAATAGTATGAAAATACTTTTTGATTCTTTCTAATTAAAGTAACAGGAACAAGCTGCAGCAGACTGAATCACTCACCAGCATGGTCTGCAAAATCCTTTTAAGTGCCTGGTAAAACAGGCTATTACTAGAATAAGTCATGATGGAGAAATCGGATTAAGCAACGCACTAGTTTTAAAGGGATAAAAAGGTAGTCAAATTTTAATGTTGTTTTTAATGCACTAAGTACTTCTTTTATAGCCTGGCATGCACATCAGATCCAGTTCAGCCTTTTAAGAAAACATTTACTTGTGTTCAGTTTGGACTTGATTTCATCTACTGATTTATTGGGTTTCTTTAGGTTTTTAATTTAAAATAATTCATATATTATATAGAAACAAGTAGCAAGGGTTAACCTTAAATCTGCATTCTTTTTAAAAGCCAGGAGGGGGCATCTCTTGTTGGAAGAAGACTTTTGGTGGTATAGAAATCTTTAGGAAAATCGTCGATTTATGACCCTTAATAAACCCTCGATCACCAATTTCATGTGATACCGAATAAAAAAATGATGTTCAGTTTCTAAAAAAATGCTCATCATTAGCCTTCAATTTTATAATCAGGTGGTCCTATGCACTTGTGATTTTTTTAATTTTTATTTTTTATGTACAGTGTATTGTTTTGTTATTCAAGTTCTTTACTTATTTTGCCTACCAAGTTATTGTATTTATTTAGGCTTTTTTTTTTTTTATTTAAAACAATATCTTAATGAGAAGAAAAAACTCACTTCAGTATAAACAGATCTTATTATCTTCATATTCATGATTTTTTTCAGTTACCACAAAAGTGTGTTTGGATGTTTTTTTGTGTTTCCCTTTGACATTACTACTTTGACTCACTGACAATATTGGATGTCCAGTAGTAATGGTCGTTTTTTGAAGGTTGGAGAAATCAGCAGGTTGTTTGTCAACATGCATTTCTACTTACATATTGCTCTAGTGCTCTAGTATATCCTTGTACTTGTGTATGCCTACAAATGCACTTTTATTTCCTTTTTCCTTGTACTCTAGTAGAGTAGGTTTGTTTAGTTCCAAGCTCAAATTAATCCTTATTTATCCTTTTATCTTTAAGCCAACTTTCTTCAGATTGGCTGTCAATCAGAAACAAAACGTTTGAATAGCGGTGGGTCGGGCTTCTTTGCTCACAGTCCCAGCTGTGTGGCTAAGATGACCATATTGGGGATGCATGCTATCATTGGGACTATACAAGGCCAACAGAAGGAAAAAAAAACCTCACATGGATTACTTTGCACATTTGCTGATTTCATAATTTGGATTGTCCATTCATTATCATCTTAGTTGCTGATCTGATGGAAAAGATAAAATTTTAAGCACAAGGGCTACTGATTTTACATTTTACTATATATTTTCTTTCTTTGGAACTACACTTGAAATACTATCATCACCTAGAGAGTGGTCAGAACACAGGACACACTAGGAAACAATAAGAGTTATTTTTTTGTACCAAATTATATTTTTCTTCTCCTACATTTAAAGTCACACGTGTAAGCTGTATGAACAACATTTATAGCATTACCTTTGATCTGTTGTTTGCTGCCTATGTCCACTGTGCACTGTGGATTTCCTCTCTATCACCCACAGCTCCCATGCAGTGGCCTTATATCCACCTAAAGTAATAAAGATAACCTCTTTTCCTTTACCAGTTTTTTTCCTCCTCTCCTTTCATTTGGTTTCTTTCTTTGACCTTTGACCTCAGCAGGAAGAGGGCACAATGGATCTAAAATAACACTTCCTCCATCCTGTCTCCAAGCCAAAATTAACACCAGCCATGAATAACAATATTCCTGCTGTTCGGTTCCTCATCTTCTCATCTGTAATCCCTGATCTTCTCATTCCATTTAGTGCTGAGCTCTCATAACTGCAGACATGTGACTTTACTTCACTTTCAGTTTGTTTGCAGTCACTTGCAGACAGTTTCATTTTTGAAAAACTTAAAAAAAAACCTTTTAACCAAATTATTATAAAATATTTTATTGCAACTTAAACAAAAATTCAATGAATAATATTTTGAATACGGTAGTGAATGAATATAGCCAAGAAGTTATGCTCCTCAGTTTCCATCATCCAGTAGATTTTAGAGACTTTTAATGGAATAAAATTAGTGTAATTTTTTCATCTATCTAGTTTGGTGTTATTTGCCCAGTTTTGGGGCTGTCTGCTCTTTTTTAAATATAACAGAAATAAATTACATGTAAAAACAGCAGCAGCAGCACTTCTTACCACAAATCATGACCCAGTTCCTGAAAAATATATTTTACAAAACTTCTAGTGAACAGTTTCATGTAGGAACTGTTTTCTTTCTACTGAACTGCACCTTTTAACTGTATGACTGTGCAGAAGGAAGTGTTCATTTACCCACTAATAGAGGTCCTGGTTTATGATTCGTGTAACAGGATGTAAACACTGTTGGCCTCACTTTCTGGCACTCTCCCTTTCTAAGATGTAATGTTAGTTAGCTTCAAGCTTCTTTTCATTGGCAGATGTAGAATAATTGTGTCTGAAAGTATTGTAAGTAATGTGATTGTTGGGCTAAATAGTTCCTTTTAAGATATGACGAAATAAGATTATTTTGTGTTATGGAAGTGAAACAGTAGGTGCCATTATGGATCAATGACTTTGACCAATAGCAACTTTAATCTATTAGTTGTTCAGAATTTCCTCAGATGCTCCTTGGAGCGCCACGCTGGGAAGAAGTTAAAGCTTAGATTGCAAAGGAAAACATAACAAGAGATAAAAGTTTAACCCTGATAATTTGGTGGTAATTTTCCTGTTTACATGTGCTTTCTAATCCAGATAAATATGCCTACACTGTTTTTCAGTGTGGTCTTTTCTTCGCTCACTGGCTTCTTTCCTTATTAGTGCTTGTCAGTCATGTCATTCCCAGATCTCAATATTACTAGCAGAACCAACAAGCAGAAAAGAAAGAAACTAGAATTGCCCTGGAGAGCATGTCCTCAAGCCAAGGTCAACGCCCCATCTCACAGCTGTAAACACAGTGATTCAGATCTGCTTCCAAATAAAATAGTTCCTCCTTTGCCCATGTTCAGCCTAAAGTTTCATACACTGAACAATTGTTAGGTGTAAGACCCAAATTAGAGTGAAACAGAATGAGCTTTTTTAAATGTTGCTTTGCTGTATTTAATTCAAGTCATAGGCTAGAAATTTTTCAACTTGAAAAACTGAAATCACGAATAACTCTATGGCTCTTAAGGTGAATTGTAAATGACCAACATGGCTGACTGAAACTTATCTTGTAACATCCTGCTACGCATTAATCGGATGCAACTGCATAATGGAGTGGGAATAAATGTCAAATATAAGAGCCATTCACACCAGCGATTTAGACGGATCATTGTATCCCATTATCCTATCGAGTGCCATAAATGCTACATACTTTACAGGCTGTGGCTAAATAACGTTCAACTCTGTGGGTGCTGTTGAGTGGTGTTTGAGCATCTGTGGTGCTGGGATGCATAAAATTAGAGCTCTTCATTCAAACCTTTTCAAGGTAGGTTTTGAACTTGTCTGCAGAGCAACACTGCTCTGAAGGAGAGCAGGGCTTTTGGAGGTATCCAAACTGTGATATATATCCAACAGAGGGCCTTTGCAGAGCCAACTCTTTCTTCAACTGTGTTTGACCTTATGGGTGTGTGTGTGTATAAAACATGTGCTATTGTACTCAAGGTTTCAAAATTTACCTCATCATTATCCCTGGTTTGTTTCCATTGTGTGTGTGTGTGTGTGTTTTCAAATCTTCTAAATCTTCAGGGAGGCCCCCCCATCTTCCAACCAGGCATAGCTGAGTGTGATTAACTTATTACGTAACACACACACACAGCTTTCAACAGAGCAGAGTGTGTGACGAAGTACACTTCATGAACTTTATCCACTATACATGAACACACACACAAACTGTCTGCTTCTGCCATTACAGGGGACTGTGTGTGTGTGCGTGTGTGTGTTTGTGTGTTTAAGTGTGAGTGTGTTGATATTAGAGACACAGCTGGCCACGCAGCATGTCTATGCACACATTATATTGTGTATACCATCATGACTGAATATATATACACAGACTCAACAATGGTCTCTCTGTTTGGAGCCACTTTCTTTTTCTTGCCGTCTCGCCTCTCTGCTTCTTCGTCTGTTGTCTTCTTTTCCCTTTTCCTCCAAGTCTTCTTCTTTGATTCCAGTGGATTTGCTCGTCCTCCTTCATTTCTAACCAAGCAGTAAGAAAGTGCAACTCCAGCACTCCACTTTCTTTGAAATCTGATTGTTCCCTCCTAAAAAAACGTTCCCTGCTGCGATGGGTCTACTGATGTCAGCTAAGAAGAATGAAATTGAAGTCTGCCTAATTAATGCTGGCACAGTTTCTCTGTGCTTTTCGCCGGCCTTTTAGTGATGCTTTGTTTCAGCTATTTCGTCAGAGAGCTCGTGTTCTCATGTAAAAGGTTGCTGGTTCAAATCTGGAAATTGTTCAGCTTTCCCTGAGCAGGGCAGCAAAGCAGATTCTGGTATTGAAGGCAGCTTCACTTCCTATCACTTTTTCTTCTGACCTATATTTTTTATCCTTCACTTTCCGTGCGCGCACACACACACACACACACACACACAGAGAGAGAGAGAGAGTGGGGGCAGGAGGAAAGGAAAGCATGTGATAATAAAAGAGGAAGAGAGAGCACAAGAATGAAAGAGAAACACACAGAGAGGTACACCAAACATATTTTTTTAGAAATGGAAAGAAAATATCAAGGGAAAATATGGAAAGGAGAGATGAGATTAGCTCAACTCACTGGTAAGGCATGCCAAATATGTGGTGCATGCATGTGATCCTAACTGCCTAAGCTGCTTCTTTACTGGAATAAAGCAGCCAGTGGTGCCACCAGACACACCAGCTTGCATGGATTCATGAATCCATCCTTCCACTTACTCTACATAGTGAAGGAGAATACAGGAAAAAACAAAACTGGTCCAAGTCTCTGGTATTCATTCCAGGCACAGAGCCAGGCTGTCAGGTTTGGGATTTGAAAAATGCTAAATAACATTTTTGTGGCTTACATGTAATTGGAAACAGTTGCTCCTTTTGACAGCAGCAAGATCTGTCCACTTTGTTCATTTTACATGTTTATCAGATCACAAGTTACGTTGTAGCAATGTTGTAGCTCATCTTTAAGTTAGCTATGCTTCTAACAAGTTGTATAACAATGAGTTTGTAGGACTAATATATCAGCTAAAGATCAGCCTTGTTGACTGAGTTTGATCTGTTTTAAATAAACTTTATTAATACCAGTGGCTGGTATTTATCTGTGTGTCACATCTTTGTTTTTGTTTTGGGTTTTTTGTTGTTTTTTTCAAAGATAATGGGATTAAACCTTTACATTTTTGCATAAGACATATGCATTTTGCATAAATTCATAGAGAAAGGACTCACAAATAAATTTACTTACAATATAATACAAATACAAAACAGCTACAGATGTCATGTTAAGGTTTTTGACTGCTGTGCTAGCTGTAATTAAATGTCTGCTTGTTGACTAAAATAAACAAACAGCTAGCTTGCACGCTAATACACTAACTGTCGTGAAAGTATTTTAGCTGTACTAAAGATATAGCATATAATCGACCTGTTTTTCTTATTCTCTAGATTTAACTTGTGTATTAGCTGTATTCTGAATAGCGTTAAATAAATAATGTATAATTCTCATTTTTTAGAAATAAAAATCACCACTCAGCTGTCGTAATGTACAGGGTGGGGTAAACCATAGACAGTTTGCAGAATTACAAATAATATTCTCTGTATTTTATAATGTGATAGTACAAAATCAAGCAGGATTACAGTGTTGCTTCCTGTCTAGTTGACAGCTGTGTTAGGATGGATGTTTTTTATTGTTTTATAATCAGGAGTGTGGAACTGTAGGAAATGACTCACTGTGTAAACACTGATGAAATTGATACTAAACTTCAAACTTAATTAAATGTTACAGAGACAAACCTCCATGAACAGGTAGTAATACTTCTGTAGTATTAATAACTGTTCAGGTTTAGGATACTTCATATACCCACACTAGACATCACAAAGATGAGTCATATATCGCCGAACATATGCACAGTTTTTTTGTATGTTTCATTTTTTCAAAATGTTTCAAATTAAAATAAAATACTCACATAGCGCCTCAGCTTTTTCTCTGGGGGTGACTTTCTCAGCCACCCTTCACACACCACGTCCCCTGCTCCACTCATCCCGGCAAAAACGACTCCAACAGCGCTTCTTTAATTATCAATTAACCAATCAGATGGACCTCAGTAATCTGGTCTCCAATAATGTGTCAAAGCAGGCAACCATTCAGTTGATCACCATGAATTTCCAACAGTCAAGTACATTTAACCAATCGAATATCACATTGGTTAATCAAACCTTTCACTAAGTCTTCTGTTTTGTTAAAAATGATCAATTCCAAGCAGATTTGAGATCAGCTGATTTGGCTTTAAATTGGTAAACAAGGCATCCGAGCGTCACACCAGTCTGAGGTCCAGTCAGCTGATCTGTACATGTGCAGGTCAGGCTTCCACTTGTCAATCAGACTTTTAATAAGTTCCAGTCTCTTTTTTAGGTAAAATCCTGCTGCAATAAATCAGATGAGCAGTTTCTATCCACACATGGAAGAGCTTCTGTTCACCCGTCGACGCCTGAGTCACACCTCCTTTTGAGAAGGCTTCAACTTCCCAGCAGTCACTCTTCCCTCCCTCCTCCCTCCTTTCTCTCACTCTCTCGCTTTCTGTGGTTGTGCGATAACTGAACACAATGCCTCAGCTCGGACATTCCTGCTCTCCTCTCCACCCACTTTTCCCTCCTCCTCCTCCTTACTCCTCCCATTCTCCTCCTGCTCCGTGTAACAGGAAACTCCCCCTGTGGATATGTATGCAGCTTTTTTGGGAAAATGTGCGAGGGAAAAGAAAGATGTCCACTTTAAAATAAAGTGAACATGGCATGGACATAAGTTGAATAAACTGATAGATAAATTAGATTTCTAAATACAATAAGCATGAGTATGAGTCTACTATAACAAACTAGACCTTTGATATCAACAAAAGGAAAAATGTGTTCAACAAAACAACAAAAAAAAATTGTTTCCTCCAACAACATCCATTTGTTTCTTTTACATTTCTACTTAAAAAAAGATGCATACATTTGGTAACAGCTCAACAGCTATTATGAACAACCCTGGAGTTTAGTGATGATTTTATCTTAATCCAGGTACCTTGATATCTCCAGGTATCTTGTGTCAAAGAGATCTGAAAGTTGTTTAAGGTTTAGGCTTAACCCCAAGTCAATCAGTTTCCAGAGTTCCATGTGCGCTTGAAATGAAAGACTTCTTTAAAATATATTTTAGTGGTAAAAGGGAGGCTATAGCACCCTCCAGTGCTGAAAGACTCAAACCGTCTAAATAGTAGATGAAGTCCACTTTCTTCATTTTCTACTCTTATGAAACTGTCAAATGTAAGATTGTATCATCAATACTAAACTATTACTAAATAAAATATATTGGTCGGTAAAATGACAATAGTAATTCTTATTCTCCACTCCAAGCCTCAAACACAACAATCAGATTTAACCTCTTAATAACTTCTTTCTATAGTTCAGTTTTCTTGTATTATAACTTATATATATATATTTTTTCATTCTTAAGTTATTATTTTTTTTATAATTGAACTGTTTTCAAAACAAAACTTACACATAAATTGATTTATTATTATTAATATTATTTTACTCATTTATTTATTCCTTTTTTATATTGCAGTTGAAGTACATGTGTTATTTCTGTTAATAGTAATTTGCTTGACATAAAAAACAAACAAACAAAAAAACACAGAAGCTTCATATTTTAAAAAAATAGCACACATAATTGATTTAGGCTGGAGATTGTTTCATTTATATCAATCTTTGTCTACATATTACACATTTATGAACTGATTTATCTTACACTTGGAATGTCTGAGTCAGTTTTCCTTGGAAAATGAGAGAGCGATGAGGAAACCTTCTTACAGTAAAATTATGTCTTCTTTAATGGGAAAAAATATCCTACCCTACCTATATAATTTCCTTAGGGATTAATAAAGTATTAAATCCTGCAAAACAAATATGACTACTTATTATTATCTCTTACAGTGGGTGAGAGGTAGAACTCCCTACATGAGGTCATCATAGTGGGAATTACTACACGTTTGATGTGGCAGACTTTTGCGTCAAATGCCTTTTTATGACAAAACCCCAAATGGAAATTGTATCTCCAGCTGTAATTGAACCAGGGACCTTTCACTTGCCAAGCAAATGTGTAAACCACTGCAGCTCAGTAGTGTACTAGAGCAGCTGAAAGTTGCTCTTATAGTATCATTTTTCTTTAAAACTGGCAAGTGTCCCCCCCAAAAACAAAAGAAAACTCAGGTTGTATGAATTGTACTTTTGTTTTATGTGACTATAGGTGGCAGAATTAGAACTTGCTGTACTTTTGTAAAAAAAAAAAAAAAAAAACGTTTTATTTGATGT
>VUQG01007447.1:2257-13014 GCA_015106755.1 Etia nguti
TGAGCGCAGACGCACCTGTTAAAGAACGATGTGTTTACCCTGAGAACTCTCAAGGCCAAAAAAAGGCTCCTTCCTCCCAGACACAACTCTGATAGGAGGCAGAGTCTGAAGGGACAGTGCAAAAAGACTAAAGACCAGCCTGTGGCCAGAAATCACCACACGCTTGTTTTGAGTCTGATGACAAAACGCAAAAGCACTTGAGCACCGCTTCTGAATGATGCTGTTATGTAATTATATTATTAATATATATAGACACTATGTTAGATATGCAGTATGTTTTGTAAATCTTTTTTACCCTTCTTTGATGTCATTGGTGTTTATTTATTTCTGTGCTAATATGCAAATTCTGTATTATATGCAAAAGCAGCTGGAATGAAAATAGACAAAGTTTAAATCAGTTTCCCTATTAACCCTGTTGACAGCTAATATACTATTGCTGTGTTTATGTACTGTATTACCAAAATGGATATAAAAAGGTATCGCAAATATTTATTCACCCAACCAGTATTTTGAAGTGCAATTTTATGTCAAGATTGTGGTTTAATATGTCATTCTTAAAAGCTGTGATTATGATTATTATTATTAGTCTGATTTTTGTTGTTATTGTTGTTCATTTTGTTTTTACAGAAGCAAGCTTACGATTAGCTGCTTTTCTGAAATCTCCAGGAAAAGAAGTTTCAGATCCAGACTTTTCGAGTGCACTGACAAATTATTTGATATCCAGTGGAAACCTGTTTCACGTACACGGTAGCTACGGTACAGTTTTCTTTCATAAATAGATACATGTATTGTTGTGTTGTTGCTTTTTCTACACGATACAATCACGGTCATTTTCATGTTTACCATTAAACTTCTCATTTTTACAGATTTCTATTAAAACTTTTGAAAGTGTGTCTCTCTTTAAATTTATTTTCATTTCAGTTGTTTCTTAAGTTTAATAAATCCTCATGATGTATTAAAATTAATTAAAATCAGTGGACTCCTGAAAGAGGTGTAAGATGCCCAAATAACAAAAAAAGGATCCAAACAAAATATAATGAAGTTAAGTTTAATTTATAGTAGATACATTTTTATTTACGACATGTAAGAGGCTCAGCAAAAATGGTTCATTCTTAAAAGTGTCAGTAACAATAATAAGCTGCTATGAGGTAAGTCTAACTTCTGTTTCCCAAATATTTAATGAAACATTATCAACTCGGACATCTTGCCCATCTTGATCTTTTTAAAAATACATTATTTTTTTTTGTTTATATCAAGTTCACTTGTTGGTGAGAGGTGTTTTATCTTATTCTTTTATTTGTTTCATAAGTAAAGAAAAACTAGGTATGCTATATGCTGTGGGTTTTTACCCCTCAGCTGTGAAAGGCTGGGCAAGCAGGCGTTCAAGAATGTGGTAACTCAATACATTGGTGCATCTACTACAAATCTGAGATAAGTGAGAATTCCATGACCTTGAACTCAAGGTCAAAGGTCAAGCTTTCTGAGAATCTTGTGAATGCAATAAATGGAGTGATGTTACCTAGGATTTTCAAATTTATACCATAGGCGCATCTATTAAGCTAAAGGGTAGCACTGGTCACCACCAGTATGTTCATGCAGTTACCATAAAAGAACACCTATTTTCTATCTGTTAACAAAGTGGCTGATTAATACTTTTACCACCACAGCACTGTTTGCTTGCTGGGAGCCTGATGAAATGATGACTTCTCCATACAGTGGAGGTCAGTGCGGGCTCTGTATAAGGTTAATGGGTTTGTACTGTAGCTTAGTAAAAAGAAAAACAGTAGTAGTAGTAACATTTTAGCAGTTTTTTTTTTGGGGGTGGGGGGGTTGTCATTTCAAAATAAAAAATAAATGTAGCAGGCAGCTCATCTGAAGAGGTTTTTTTCACCTTTTCACCATGTGGAAGTTGCTATGCTTGTTCTAATTAATTCTTGCAATCCAACAAATGGATCTTTTAAAAGACTATTTTTTAAGAAAATTGTGTGCTTTAAACAAAACCATATGTCTTGGGGTCACTAAAACTAAAGTAAAAAAAAGAAAAACAGCTAAAAGTAGGTGTTAAAAAGTGCTTTTGTCAATAGAAATTAAAGACTGAAAAATGTTATCTACTAAAAAAGTAACTAAAAAGAAAAATGGAACTGCTTTCACAAAGTATTTTGTTTGGCAATGTAACACTGAAACATAAAAATTTCCCCTGACAAATACCACCCCTAGTATAAAAATTAAAAAAGCTCAAAGTAAAACCGAAACAAAGAAAAACATTTCCAAACAATAAAAAGTGGAATGAGCAAAACTTTGGTAACTAACAGAAACTAAACTGAATTTAAAATAAAAATGAAAGTAGAAATAAAAGCTAATTAGAAGTTTAAAAAAACAAAACAAAACTATAATCTTGCACAAATACAAAATATTCTCTGGATTGATTTTAAAAATGTTGCTCTTGATATTTTCCTAACGCAATTTTTGAGTTGCTGTAAATATAAAGTTACATTTGATTTCCACACATTTAAACACCTGAGCATGTTTAAATGTTTTAAATACTTTTATTTCCTATAGTAAGCTAAAAGATAAAGGAGATAAAATAGTTTGTAAGAGTCAAGTGCATTTTTCCTGGACTGAGCACACCCCATGCTGATGATTATGGCACCATCCTGTGGATATTTCATAGTATAGCAAATTCCATCTCTTGGAATCAAAATATTCATTTTGGCTCAGGCAGCTCGTCTTTGTTCCTAGGTAATGAATGTGCCTACTGTCACCACTGGGTGGCAGGAGAACTCAAATTAAAGCCTATTGTTATTCTCTGCTAGAAGAGATGACATCGTCCACTGAAGGTAATAGCGCACACACAGAAACCAAAGGAAGACCAGATGGGGGGGATTTTTATTGTATATTTTCACAGTTAACATGGAGACTCCACAGTGACAAAAAAATCCCCACAACACAAATGTGGAAAAAAGGAAAGTTTTACTGTAGCACTATAATTTTCTGCCTTTGTGGTTTTATCAGCAATCTACAGATAAGTTTCTCAGTAAAGCAAGAAGTTCCAGGGAAAGGGCGGCCAGACACGTCCCCAAAGCTTTAAATCATCTACCTGTGATGAGGCATGCATTTATATTTTTCAGTATAAAACAAACATTAATCAGTGAGTGCACTCTAAGACATGGTGATTACCCAATTTTATGACGCTAGTTCCTAAGAGGAACGTTGTGGTATGTTTCATTAGAAAAATGAGCTCCAAACAAGAACCCAACGTAAAACGGGGAAACCTGTCTAGGTGCAAAATAAAACAAACAGAAGTGAATGGAGATTCCTGAAAACTGGAAGCCAAACAGGAAGGGTCGGGTGTTAATGCAGGGTGTTTGTTTGCATATCATCTTGTTGTCATAGTAACAGTTATGGAAATATGTTCAAAGTATGCAGGCCAAAAAGAACAATTTTATGAAAACAAAACAAAAAAAGGAGAAGGTCAACAATAAAAAATGTGTAGCTTCACTTCAACAGAGAAAATCCTGGAAGTTGTATAAATATTATTTTGGAATGGCATCATTTTTTTATTTTTCATATCTCCCATGTGATCCATTTGTGTTAATGATATAAAGCTCCAAGTTTACAAATAATATGAACGTAATATGAGTCAGATGAAGTTCACACACATGTTAAAAGTAAATAGAGTTCAAGCTTTTATTCTGAGAAAGGCTTTGATTTAATTCATTTATGTATCACGATTCTGTTGTGTGGTTCTGTTCTGGATGTAAAACCCTCCTTTTTGACAAAACTTATTGTTGAGGTTAGATCGGGTGACATTGATGCATCCATTAGCCATGCTGCTATAGTCTCACCATGCTGGGGGCTTCCCATGATGCAGTCTTTCTTTTCTATTTACCTTTTTTCTCTTTTCTTGTTTTGCCTTGAGGCATCTTTTGTTGTACAATGATACTGAAGTAAGAGCTAAAGTATGGAAAATTATTTAAGATCTCTCAGTGTCTGTATTCAGTTGTTTTTAAACACTTTTTTGTAGATTTTAATTCCAAAATGCTAGACAGTGTACACTATAATATTTTGGAATGACTGTTAGACAAAATTAATTAAGTAACTTAAAGTTGTGTTTATTGTCCCAACGAATTGCAAACCCCATGAGTCACTCTTCCCAAAGAACTGCCGCTTTCTAGATGTTTTATCATTTTCAAACTGTTGTATGTAAACCCTGGAAAAGGTTGTCTGGAAATCTCAACAGTTTCTGAAATAGCCAGACGAGACCAGCTGGTACCTATAACCATGCCGCATTCAAAGCAACTTTGCATGTTCATCTAGCCAAAAACAGGAAAAATAATAAAATGTTGTTGCAGAATAAGTAAATGAGAAAAAGCTTATTTTATTTTGTTTAAACTGTAAGTCAATATTATTAATTATGTAAAACTAAAAGTTACAACATTTTAAATGACAAAGTTAAAGTTAGCCAGTTATGCTATAATTTAGAGACTGTTTCTGTGGTGTAGCCATTACTTTAAGCTGTTTTTCATTTTTAATTTAGCTATCATTTTAACCATTTGATGTTTTTAAATTGTATTTATCCATCCATCTATCCATCCATCCATCCATCCATCCATCCCATACATTTGTAATAAAGGAACATAAATAATTATTTTAAATGTTACAGTTATTGTAGCTGTTCATAATTTATTTAACAAACTTTTACTTTTTTAATTTATCTCTACCTTTATCTCTTCTTTTTTTGTTTATCTTTCTTTTTATCATTTTCAGCTATTCATCTGCTATTTCACTAATAGTTTGCTGTTACATTTACTGTAGCTCATTGTTTAAACTTTTTTTTTCTTCCTGGTTCCATGTACAACTCATTCTTTTTCAGTGATTGAACTTAATGAAGCAGGCAGGTGTGCCAGACACCCTCACGACATGTGATGAATAGAGGCGACAGGAGAGGCCTAATAACAAGTAGGCTGCTGACAGTTCGTGTACTTTCAGTCTGTACTTAACATGCTGGTAATGATACTGCTATCATTCTTCACCTCACTCGCATCAGGGTCCTGTCTGAGTGAGTCAGCGCATTTCTGTACTTAAAATCTGTTAGGTGCCAAGTCCGTTTCCTGTCTTCTTTTCTTTTTTTTAAGCAATAAGGAACAAGGACAAGGTGTCTGCATTTTTCTCTGATGAGGTATTACATTCCTGATGTATACATCAGAAATGTAGTACTATACAAACTTAACTTGGTAATGGAATGAAAGCTTAGCTAGCAGGACAGCACTTTTCAGGATAAACATTTAGATAAACTAGCTATTTTTATAACGTTGTGAAGAAGTCAAACTAAATATAGAAAGGTCTGTATAAATGTATAAAAGTGACTTAAACAAAAAGTGTTCCAATACATAAAGATCTATGAAAAACACTTATGACAAGTAAAAAGGCAACAATGCAGGGCCTTTTTGTGTAGAGTTTGCACAATCTCTCCGTGTCTGTGTGGGTTCTCTCCACAGTCCAAAGACATGCAGTCAGTGGGGTTAGGTCATTCAGCCCCTGAAGTGGATGGATATATTTACCTGTGTTTGACCTATCGGAATATTTTCACTAAGGTGTTGACCTGATGTTTGCAGCAACGCCAACAACACAAATACCAGAAACTTCTTCAAAGACATGCTGGTGATCCTAAACTATCCACGGGTGTGGAACTGAGTGTGCCTGTCTCACTGTAATCTTTTCTTGGACTCGTGACCTGTCCACTGTGACCCTGTGATTTGTATCACAGTAAGTGGAGCAAAATGGATGGAGGACACTGGACACACATTACTATCTTCTGGGTTATTCCATTTCATTTAGTTTCTTATGCGTAACGTGTGTGTAAAAGGCAAAGCTCCAAAGCCCAAAGGAAGCTTTTAGCTTTTTAGCTAAAAATAAAAAGCAGAGACACTGTTCTGACTCCAGTCTTTTCTTCAGTCGCTTATCTACGAAGACCGAGCAGCTGCCTCGCGGTCTGCCAGTTTAATTTACTCAGTAGAGCTGCTTCTTCTAAGTTTGACTCCAAAAGTTCTCAGCAGCAAGCACATCAAACCAAACCTTCATTTTTAGGGTGATCATGAAAGGATATGCAGCTACACTAAACAGCAGGGGTGGGCAATGAATTTTCCCAAGGGGCCACATGACAAACTGAGACTGCTGTAGAAAGCTGCCCCACTAAGCCTGTAAAGAAATAAAATCAATATCAGGCACAACTGAGCTCTCCAAAATAGTCCCAGTTTCTTTGGAAAATTAATTGGCCACCATTTATTTTGCCATACAATATGGCAAAATGAATAAACCATGATATTCTGTAGCTTTCTACTGGAAATCCTACTGTTTTTCTCTGGACATTTCTCTCGACATTTCATGTTGTGATGTCTTATTTTCTAATTGTGTAATGGCCCCGGAGTACACATTTTTAACAATGCGTCCCAAAGGTGATGACTTGCGTGCTACTGTGTCACAATCCGTATGATCAACCTCAGCCCCGAGGAAACTCAGAGGATTCTGCAATTATGGCGCCGCTGTTTGTTTGCCATTACACCAACATACATTCCTCAGCAGCAGTGGAAGTGCTGAACAGATAAGGGCGCATTTTTTTACCCGAGACTGGCATGTCTGGGAAAAGCAACAGAGGAAGGACACGGTGGCCATGGGGAAATGAGGGAAATTGGACACTTTCACATTGAGCCCATTCCTCTACACTGGACCACTGGACAATTTTGCTCTAAATGAGTTTTTTTTTTCTTTCTCCACTGTAACAAAGAGTTGGTCACATGCCAGGCGTTTTTGCATTGTGACATCCTTTTGGCATTTCCCCTTCTTCTAAACTGTGACAACACGCAAATCTGCAACCTTCAGCTGTGTTTTTTTCCCCCCTCTTGCTTCTGTAAGCGTCTTCTTCTTTCGTCTAGATTTCCGTTGGAGCTGTGATGTTAAATTCCACAACATCTGCAATATTTTCCAGCCTTCATTACCTAAACGACTGTACTTCTTCCTGTTTTTCAATACGGCTTGCTCTACGTCAGCTACATTCAATTCCATTTATGGTAAACAGCCTATTAAAATGATGCGTCCGCTAACACTCTTTAACTTCTAGAGATTAACGACTGTTCCTATATGGAACACACTGCTGCTGAATTATCATTATTTGATTTAATAATGAAGGATACAATATTCATATAAGATTTTAGTGACAAAATGAAGTATTTAATCCTCTGGTCAAATACTTCATGATCTTCAGGTCAGCAAACATCTCAGCAGGGATTTTCTAAAAGTCCTTAAGGCTTCTCGAATGTCGCCTGAATATACAGAACTTCAGATCTTTATTTGAGGTTCTTATATCTTGAGGCATATTTTTATGCCTCAGTATTTGTAATGCCAAATACTTCGGGTAACTGCCTTTCAAAAATGGATGCATGACGCATTTTCAGTGCCATAGTTGAGGAAAGGAGGTTTTCATCCAAGAGGTTTACTACTTCATGTCAAGGAGATCCTAATCCGGAAAACATCCTCAAAGTGTAATGATCCCACTGCCAGGATTTTTGGGCTCGTAGTCTGCATTCTTGTCTCTCCTAATGCTGAACTTACTCAACTTATCAGATTGCGTTCTCCTAAGTTTCATCCGAATTGCTCAGATCTTGCGTGGGGCTTCAGACCGTGCTTCCAGTTCTCATTTTCTCACCCAACTGGTTGCTGATGTGTTTTTAACCATTGTGAAGGTCGGCAATCACATCCCTGATATCCTTACATAGGTCTTGAAGATGTAAACAGATTATACTGGGTTATACTGGTCAACAACCCAAATTCTTGTTGGTAAGTCTTTGCTCTCTTACTAAAATGCACATTAATTTGTTTCAGAATGCCTTTTCCTGAATGTTTTGTTGATATTGTATCAAATATAACCAAAATGATTAAATTATAGCCCGCTCCCTTCTCCCTTCTCACGGCTGATTAGAACAATTTAAAGTGGAAGAATGGAAAACATCTCCTTTCACAGTTTTGAAATAATGAAACTAGCTTTATTAAAAGACTGAAGTTCTGGCCACACAAATTTACCTGTAGAGCTTGTTTATTACCACATATACGTTTTATAACATCATACGAGGGTTTCTTAAAAAATTTAAATCAAGAAATGTAACACATAATAGTGAGCATTTGTTTTTCGAAAATAAGATTTATTTATTTTTTACTGTTTTTTACTGTTATTAAAGAAGAAATAAGCATTTTTTTAAGCTTTTCATTTGAAAAAAGGAGATCTTATGTAATAATTGTTAAATATGAGTATATTTTTTTTTTAAAGAAATACATTTGAAAAAAAAATTGAAACAAGGATAAGGGGCACTGTTCATAAAAAGCATGCAGGTTTCCATCATCATGCTTCTTTTGACAGCTCGGCGTGTTTGATTTGAGTTTTCGCTGAATGCCCTTCAGGACCAACCAAAAATGGGATTTTTGCCTCCATGCCAGCTGGTAACATACCAACCAGCATATGTGTATTTTTTAAACACGAGACATGATATCTAACCTTTACAAAATCTCTTTTGTTGTCCGAGTTTTGTAATCAAGCCAGTACAAATGACAGTGTAACAGCCACACCCCTGAAACTCAGACCTAATATCATCTCCGACCCTGTGTCCTTGGTTTGCGTTATATAGGAAAGGAGAAGCAAACTGTAAGTTGAAGTGAGGGATGGAGGTGTGTCACAATTAACCCTCACAAAACAGTTTTCTATACCAAAAGAAACACAATCACCCACAAACACACAAGTGAGATACAGTAATGAAACACTTTGTCCCTAAAAACATGAAGCTTGTGATTTGATTCTCTTTTCTCAGTCAATGGAGCAGCACAGAGAAGATACACTTCACACATCACTGCGGTTTCAGTGTTTTTTGCTCGTTTTTGTGGATGGACATGTTTTTGGGGTTATTTTTTATGACATAATTTGATTTGGTCTATTTGCTCAGAATGGAAAAACAACAGGGAAAAGTAAAGAGACGGAGAGCTACATGGCGTGTGTCACGACCCTGATTTTGCTGACTTTTGTTTTGTCCCTTTTAGAAACGATCCTCTCTGACGCGAACTGTGCTGACATCATCCTGTCTGGCCTCAGGTTCACCTGTGCTCAGTGTGCTCATTTTCCACGTGTGAGGACACTGGTTTATTATGGTACTGACTTCACTGCAGTGAAATGAATATATTATTTGATTTTATAACTGTGGGCTTTTCATTGTGTTATTATTAGGCTTTTGAGAAAATGATAAAAAGCTCACACCAAATGAAATAATCCCGAAACATGGCATGTGTTTGTCCTCGACAGACTTTTCCTCCACTGCTGACTTACCTTCTTTATTTTCTCCCCTTCTGCTCCATCTGTCCCCACACCTCAAGGTGTGCTGACACATGCACACCTGTTCATGCGTTACAGAGGTGGAGCTTCCTCCAGATTTCATCTTCCTGCCAGCAAACCTGGAAATGATCATGTAGTCACTCGCCTGCAAGGAACCTGTGTCACAGTTAGTTATGGCAGGAGCTGAAAGATTTTTTCCACCCATTCAGTGGTAGTGCTGCTCCAGTTCCAGTGAGTTTTTTATTCCTTGTGTTAGCACGTTGTGTCGATTTACCTTTGCTCTCCTGCTGTGCTAACTACCTGTGAAGATATCTGTGAAGGAAGCTGGACTTACCTGCCCGACCCGTCACTGGATCTCTGGGAAAAAAGCCACACAAACACTATAGATACATTTTCAATCTGAACTTTGTTATAAAACTGCTCAACTTTGATCTCAGCATCCTGTGTCTGAGTCCAGACCCTGGTACAAACATCAGCAGTGTTTCTGCAATAGATTAAGACATGGCAGTCTATCCCAGGTATTATATTGATGTAGTTGTTGGATTGTACAGCATAAAAACATGTCTCATCATTTTTTACCTCCTTATTTAGGGGCATTTCTAGCTTGTTTGTTTTCCAATAGGTAAGCATAAGTGGACCAAGAGTCACTTGAGTGGGAATAGGGATGGGACTAGTGAGTGTGGAGCATGAAAAATATCAGAACATTCAGGAGAACTTGGAAATATAGAGCAAACCAGACCAGCTGGAAATGGCTGCACATTTATAAAGTATGGGAGTTTAATTTGCAATGTAAAGCTTCTGAGAGGTGACTGTTTTAGCAAACTGGTGCAATATTAAATTACATGGATTAAATGATAACCTCCTTCCTCCCCAAACATGGCTCCTGTATGGCAAAGACAAGATCCAGCTTTGTGGTAATGAAGCTAACAAAATGCTGTGCGGTTACAACCATGTTTATTTTTTTTTAAATGTACTGACTGGCAAAAAAACGTGCACATTTTAAAAAATTGATTATTTTGCATAGGCAATTAGCACAAGCGAATATAAAATAATACTGTGCAATACTACAAACTTTGGTATTGATCAGATACAAGTACTGCCAATACCAAAGCCGATACAGATACTTTTAACCTATAAAGGCAGCTTATGTAAAAGAGAGCAGTGGGATTTATGAGAGGAATCATCATCTCATAAATCTTAGTAATCTCAGAAATGTCCAAACTCTGACCACATTTTAACAACTATTAAATCACTGTGATTTTTACCTTTCCTTTTAATACAACAAAACAGGCCTTTTAAATTTTCATGTATTTTGAAACAGTTTTTTTTTTTTTTTTTTTTTTTTTTTTTTTTTGGTGTTAATTTTTTTTTTTTTTTTTTTCACTTT
>VUQG01007447.1:13034-25286 GCA_015106755.1 Etia nguti
GTTATATATATATATATATATATATATATATATTTTTTTATTTTTTTTTTTTATTTAATTTTTAAAAATTTTTTTTTTTTTTTTTTTTTTTTTTGAGAGCTGGAGCGTAAATGTGTCTGTCTGTAAAACACACTGGGTCAGCTTTTGCTGATTAAATGTGCTGTAGGCTACAAATAAAATCGACCTGACAGTCAGAACAAAAAAGTTAAGACAATTTTCATTGTGGATGTTTTTGGTATATTTCTTTGTATTAAAAAACTAACTTAAAACAAGGGGGCCATACTGAAAGTGAAGTATAGAAACAAAGTATCGATCTGATATCGATACCAGCATTGGTATCAATACTACTGACATTTGATCACCTGGTCACCTCTGCAGTAACATAAGCTTGTACTTTATGAAATAGCGTTTGCCTCAAAGCTGCCACACACACACGTCGTTCAGTGGGATGGACCCCGACGAGCTTTAAGATGCAGGAAATAGTTTTCACTGCCTCGACTCTATCTGCAGGTCTCATTCCAAGTTCATCGTAATCGCTCTCTCCCTCTGAACAGTCCAGTCTCATCACATACATCCCGGTACATCTTTCTAAACATGAAGGACAGAATCCATTCTATAGATAATAAGAGGGGAAAATACCTGAGGGTCTCTGCATGACGTGCTTTTACAGTTCACCGCGTGGGCTGCCAGGATGCGGTCAAGTTTGAGGCATGTGTGTCAGTGGACCTGCAGTGTACGCACGGTGGCGTGTGCGTGGGCTGCAGACAGCTGATGTGGCAGGCGTCTGTGTATCGAGGGTCAGCGCCTGCTGCGCGCAGAGGTATCGACGCTGTGGGGCGGTACGGTGGTGCCATGTGCTCGCCTTCCTTACAGCTCTATGTGACCCTTTCAGGCGCATATTGGCCGAGGCACGCGCAAACCAACCGCTGCCTACATCTGTATCTACACCCAACACCCCCACCCTCATACTCTTTGTTCTTATATATGTTCACACAAAGTGTCCGAATGAAACACACACCTGCTTGTTGTGTCTTAATCTCACTCTCACTTCAAATTAAGACACAACAACTGCTCATCTTAATCTCAACCGAATTCTCACGTAGGCTACTTCTTACATTACTACTAAAAATCCACCCTGTGCACCGTCCCCCTACAGCTCACTCCTGCTTTGGCCTGCTGTGGTTTGGATGCTATTTATTATTCTGAGCCTGAAGCGTAAAACACTCAAATGTTCACTTTTGATTGAATTCCAGTGCATCTGTAGACACTTTGGAAAACAGTCTCTGTGTCTCCAGCCGAGTAGGAATGACAAAGGGAAACGTGGATTACTCAGACCTTCCTTACATGCTTTTCCTGCTGTTGTTGTGACTCTAGAGGACCTTGCAGGAATGTGTACATGTGTGCTAGGACCAGAGTTGGGGGGTGCAGGTGGAGCCTAAGTGAGAAAGAGGAGTGGAGGAGTGGCCACGGGGTATAAGTAGATGTTGGCTTGGGCTGGGAGCATAAAGCACCTGTTGCTGCTCTCCAGCCTCTAAACGCAGGACCTGTGCACATACCTCTGGGTCTGCAACTTCACTCACACTCAAAGAGGATGATGGCTTCTTTCACATGCAAGATACTGACTTTGTTCATCATCTGTGTGGTTCTGCAAGAAGGTGAGAAACTTTTCTGTTTCTTCAGTTTTCTTTTAAAATATTCGTGGCAGCTTTTGTAGATCTAATGGCAAAGTACAATAAATGAATCATTTCCCCCCTACAACAGCTCTTCACTCACTATATTATCAGTTTATTCTAGAATTGAGGGATATGTAAATGATATGTTAGGAGTTAAGGTTTGAGGTAGACTAAAATAAGAAAAAGAGTCTTTGACTCTCTTTCAGTTAGTCACCAGAGAAAGTGTAAATACTAAGTAAATACTAAATAATAATACTAAATGTAAATACTAAATAATAAGTGCTGTATTTGCTGTCTTCAGTCAACCACAGCAGACTTTTCTTTAATAAGCAACCACTCCTTTGACTCAAGTGTAATCGCTTCCTTACCACGGCGCTTCTGGAGAACCTGTGTGATTGTTTGACTTGGACATGATGTATAATAATGATAAACATGCCCTAATAACAATCGCCACTACATTTTTTACCTTGTCGGAGTGTGTTTTGTCTATATTTACATGTGATAATCACTAACCACTTGAGATTTGATTGGAGTAAAAAAACATATTTGTGTTTTGCTAGGTTGTGGACTCCCCTTATCAGAGCAGCCAGCTCAGACTCCACATCCGCACCATATCAGGACGAAGCGCTGCTCCTGTAACAACTGGGACGATAAAGAATGCATCTACTTCTGCCACCTTGATATCATCTGGGTAAACACACCAAGGTGAGGCTGCAGAATACTTCAGTAAGCTACATTTGTTAGCATTATAAACCCTTACACCAACCCCAGGGGAAGAACTCAGGTGTGCTTTTTAACCCAATCCAAGACGCCTTCATTAAATGATGTCACTTCTCATTTACAGTAAACTCCTTCCTTACGGCCTGGGTAGTCCCCTGTCTCGCCGCCGCCGGTCAACAGAGCGTTGTGAATGCCTCAGTGCAGCCGATAAAACCTGCCACGGTTTCTGCCATAAAAGGTGAAAACTCCTTCCTTTTTAGCCTTTCTTCCTCCTTCTACCTTCACCTGAAGCAAAGCCGGCATTTCCCCTCACGTACCCTCATTTGCCTGCTAGATTGTATCAAAGTAGCTTATGTGTCTCCTTTCAGTCTGTGTCAGATTTTTGTGATGAGCCTGAAAAGTATGTTGATGGGGAGGGTGAGTCACAGAGAAATGATAGTGGCAGTGCAATATGAGGGTAGCAGTCATAGCAATAAGAAAGGCCTGCATACCTGCTGAAGGCCTTGAAAGAAATCACAAAGGTTTATTAACAGGGCTTCTATTTTTGGAAAGTTTACATTTCTGCTTTTGTGGAAGGGAATGATTGACACGTCCTTTGAGTTGTTTTGGTCGTGTAAGCGCCAGTACGAATTCGTCACCTCTGCTAGATGTTATCCGCAGAGGTATTTTGTAAGCCGCACCCTGCATTCTTAAGGCATCTGAAATATATTGGTTTTAAATCCCAGGGAAGCGCATGGATAATCCTGAACTAACTGTGCTTCAAATACTATACAACTTCCCAGTTTGTAAAGTTCCAATTTCCTTCCTTGTTTTGATGTCGATTGTTTTTTATCTTTCCACAGCTCAGAGGATCTCAGGACTCATGTTGCAGAGCCCTTGGTTGAATCCGGAAGCATGAAAAGCAACAAATTACTGGCGTCTTTTAGGTAAATGAAGACCTAATTCAAGGATCAAGTTGTAAAGTTGGGTTTCTCCATTTCTGAGATACAAGAAACATCTCTAACCTGGTTTCTTTGGTTTTTCCCACAGAGCTATTATCAAGACTAACACAGCCAAGGCTAAAGAAGTTTCATCTGTTCTGGAGTCAGCAAATTAAAGAGTAGAACAGGGAGGTAGAGCATTGAAGGAAAAGCAGGAGCTGGTCAGCCTGCAAGGACTACAAACACCTGCCTTCAATTCAAGCACACAGCTTTAAAAATGTGTCAAGGGAAGGTGGAAAAATGGAAGGCAAAACGGACAGTGGACCAAGCATTTGATCAACAGTGCAGCAAAGACTGGTAGCTCCCCAAGGCAGTCCTGCAGCAAGAACTGGAGCTGCTGGGTGGAGGTGGAAAGTCATTGCACATAGACTAGAAGACAGTCATGTCAAGAAAGCTTACGATGACCAACTTTTGGCCAGGAATTTGACTGTGAATGTCTGTATGAACAATTTGAAATCTACAACTTGCCTAGAGAAGAACATGGGATAGTTATTCCACAGTCATATCAGCTCCATGTTTAGTTTTTCAGATGGCACTGAAATGATTTTTTTGTTTTTGTTTTTTTTGTAGTTCTTTGATTTGCTTTAATAGTCCTCTGTATCAGAGCTGGAATCTGCTGTCCTGCTTAGGGCATAGCTTTTTTTTTTTTTTTTTTTTTTTTTTTTTTTTTTTGTTTTTTTTTTTTTTTTTTTTTTTTTTTTTTTTTTTTTTTTTTTTTTTTTTTTTTTTTTTTTTTAATGATTAGATAGTACTTGAAAATGGCAGATTCTTCACTTTCAGCGCACATTGCCGCTGTGAAATGAAGGTCATATCTTTGGGATTTATCTAAGAAACAATTAGCTTTATACGAGGTCCATTGTCAGCTTCTCTACACACACATATGAATTACGCATTGTGTTTGCATAACAGCAGCAGCACAGCAGATCTATTGTTTTGGCTCAAGTGTTTACTGCATAGGTCCTATTTAATCTTTTGATTGAAGATAAGCCAGGAGATTTCAATGATGTGCAGCTTGCCAAAAAAAAAAAAGCAACCATTGTTTTTTTCCTCTGACAAATGTTCACTCAACTTCTCTGCAATTAGCAAGCAAGAAACTACAACTCTTAAGTCAATGCACTTGCAAACATTGCACTACCGCCTGTGACCTCTATTCTTTTCTGTGCAATAAAGCCATTCACTCTATCTGCTCGGCCTGAATCCACAGGAAGTGGCGGACGCGTGGAGACTCAGAAAACATTTATCCTCAACTATCTCAATGCTGTATTTGGTGAATAGTTCACCAGCTTTAGGTTTACTGCTGATATGAAAATGATAGCAATAATTCTAAATAGAAAACTTTATTTATTCTCTAATTTATTCAAGGATGTATTTATATTTCTATGATATGCTGAATTTTGTATGAGAAAATAAAACTGCATCAAAGTATTTTTTATGAAGAATCTTGCTTCATTTTATGTCTTTCCACATTTACTTTCAACTATAAATAACCCGTTTCAAACTAAAACCCACTTGTCTGTAGTTTGCCCTCTCTCTCTTCCTCCTCTCTCTCTTACACAAGCATGAAAACATTGCGATGTTGAAAATATCCTCACAGGTTCACGTTTGGTTCATGATCAGTTTTGCTTTTAGCAGCTCTGGGAAGAAAAATGGTCATGAACCAGTTCCATGAACATTAAGTGGGTACTCACTGTTCTGTTTACTTAAAATAATCCCACTGTTTACGTCAGTTTAGTCGCATAAAGTTGATGTGCAGGGCTTCGGTTGTTCAAAATCTGATGACTGAAGACTTAAACAAAAGGATGAGATAGCTGTTTAGGCTTTCCAGAGATTGGATGTTTTTTTTTAATGCCTAATGTTGTCATGGGCTCCTGCAGAAAGAGTGTAGTGTGTAAATGTGCTGATGGAAGACCTGCAAACATAACCAGTTACACCATATAGGCAAAAGTACTGAGTCACCTACACATTGCACCTAAAGGAGCTGCTCGGACATGGAAACCTATACGATGAAACTCCCGGTGCACAGTTTTTGTGCTGATGTTAATGAAAGAAGAGATTTGGACTGTACCACGTAAAGTTGATGGTGGAAAAAGTAGGAGGGAAGACATATCTCAAACTGTCTTATTGTATCCTGTTACAGTACCACAACTGAATCCAGCAAGTTCTTTTCCAATGACTAATTCTTTCATAAATGTTTTTAAAATAAGACTATATGGCTGCCTGATTTTTTTACCTGTAGGAGTGGGACTGAAAGCAGCCATTGCCACTGGTATAGAACTTCCACATAAGAGTTTTTCCCCAATACATTTGTCCACCTATTCTAGTAAATTCAGATATAACAATATAAGGCTGATGATTAAGTCCTCTAATCTATGGTGTTGATAGAAAATATAAACAAATTTCATATATTTTCAAGAGCTGGTTAACAGCTTCCCCCTTGGGTGCTTTTATGGCTCACCTGGACCAGTGGGTGACCCACATGCCGAACACATGTCCTTCCCCCAACTCTCTCCCTGTTTTACTGTCCACTCTTTTCACTGTTCTGTCAAATAAAAGCTCAAATGTCCAGAAAAACAAAGCTTCACCCAAGGAACAGAAGAGAAGTTTCCAGCACAACTTCATCTACTCCCAAGGAGACAGAAAACTGGAGAGGGGAAAACTACAGCAACACTTGTGGCAAAATGGAAACTCGTTTGGTTGAAAAACAGAAGATGCAGAAGATAATTAGTGAGGTGCAGAGGTGCTCGCAGGTGGATTATGTTGCAGCACCTTTGAAAAAAGCTTGACAAGCTGCTTTCAGTCTCCTGGCTTCAGGTGTCAATCTTCTGACCCAATTCGCAGGAGTAAAGCAAGACACTATTCCTTTCATTTGGCGCTAAACTCTTTGACAGGAAGGAGAATACTTCTACCAAACAGTTTGCAACTTGTCATTCTAGTTATGGTGTTTCGTGTATGCTGGTTATATACTGGTTTTATTTTTGGTTGCTACTCTGAAAGCTAATGGTGATCAAAACCAGATCCACTTCCAGCCATTATGTAACAAACTATAAATGGACTTGTACTGCTTAGATAGAACTTTTCTATTCTGACTGAGCACTCAAAGTGCTTTTTACTGCAAGCCTCATTCACCCAACCACACATTCATACAGCTCTTTTACTTTTCTCAGCATGGTTGCATTGGAGTTCAGTTATTTAGTTCAAGGACATGCTGACTGTTGGAGTTTGGGATTGAACCCTGACTTCCTGATTGGTACCTGTTTACTTCTGGAGCCACAGCCTCCCGAACTCTCTGTGCCTGTTTAGTTCTAAATCTGGTTTCATTGCAGCATATGAAATTGTTTTTTAAAAAGTCAGTGCATTTGTGGGTGTACATGGTTAGAAATCCAGTTTTTGATACTGTCAGCATAACTTTTAAGGTAGCCCACTGTTTCATGCTTGTCCCACTTCTGTTCTGAAGACCCCTCAGAGGGGACATATCACCCTGATGACTTAGGAAAAGTGGCATTTTTGTATTTCAGCCCAAATCCAAAGTCAGGAGTGGACAACTTCCAGAGGGCTAAAACAACGATTTTCGTATATATACACAGTTTCCCCTATCATAGCAACTGTACAGTGGCTGATGTTTTTTTTTTTTTTCTCAGGGTATGGCTGCTTTGACTGACAGGTGGCCAAAATGCTATTTATGGGGAATAGCTTTTTCACACAAAAAGGTTTGATGTTTCTCATTTGTGACAAGGACCAACAGCTTCATGGTATGTGGCATCTGTGTGAATTCAGTAGATAAACTAATAAAGCCCCCTGATAGCTATTTAGGAAGCAATCGATGTCAGTAAAGCGACATAAGTGCTAATCAGTTAGGAACCATGCTTAGATTCGGGGTCCTTTATCCTATTTTGTATGCTTTGCCACTAAGTTACTTACTCAGTGGTCTGTATAAAGTCATGTTGCAACTCTTGATTGGTCTATAAAAAGGCGGTGTGAACATTAACCAAAGCAGAACCACAGACCAGATCAACTATCCCACACAAGTGAAACCCACATTTCACCTAGTGCGTCAACAATATTCAAGGGTGTAGCCATGTTTTCCTCTTCCTTCTAGTTTTTCAGAAACCACTATGACGTGCAGGTTCAAATATTTTGTGGATGACACAGAAAGTCATATAGCAGCAGACAAGTACTTCACATTTCCAGTGATCTAATGTGTGGTCATTTGTCCGGGTAACATTATTTCGTTCTTATAGTTTTCATAAATTAAATATTTCCTTAATGACGGAAAAGACTGAGTGTTGAAAAGGTCGGTATAAAACATAAAAATGACCTGACTTCAGTCTTTTTGAATTTGAGAAAAGCGCCTGTCTGAAAGGAGGGAGTGAAGCTCTTTGTAGAACCCACCCATATGTTTAAAGCTTCAGTAGCTGTCACCAGGCCCTGAGTCTGTCCCAGCCTTCACTTCACTTGATGTGTCTAGCTGGGACTGTGCTTAACAATTAACCACAAAGCAGGCCCGCAGTCAGCCTGATGAGGGCCAGAGCAAAATAAATAGAAGCGTGTGGTTACTGCATACAGGATTTCTTTTGTCCATAGTGTAACGTGTGGTGGTTATCTCGCTGTGGTAGGGAATCTGTGCTCTTGTTGCTCCATAAACTGATGTTTTGTTAAGATAGACTCCTCCCCGAGAGAGACGTGAGCTCAGAAATTGTTTATTAAAGAGGATGCTCGTGACTTTATGTTCTGTATTATCTGCAGGACGTCCTGAGATACAGGTCAAGTGTTTAAGGAATGACATGGTAACAATAGGTGAGGAACTGGCTCTGTTCAGAATCAATCACACAATAACGTGATGTGTTTTTTCTTGTTTGCGTAGCGTGCAACAAAACTGCATCATGTCTGTGGTTGTGTAGGAGTGGAAGAATCTCAAGACTTGAAAACAAACAAGGCCATTAAGTATTAATATGTACCTGTGCCTCAATTTCTACTTATTTTCTGACGTCACCGAGAACTCATAGACCCCCCGGTGTGCTACAAAGTGTTAATAGCTGACTAAGAGTGCGGAATGAAAACAGGAAGCTTTGTCTGCATTCTTCCCAAATTTCTTTAGCACAAGAGCGAACCAGGAGAGGAAAAGAAACAAAGGAAAACAGGAGCACGCTTGTTGTTTGTCTAGGGAACTGATATGGGCTGGATGTGGGGATTGAGATTGTAACCTTAATCACTCTGTTGCCATAACACTAAATGCTTTGCTTTGTTTTATTCAATGTAGCCTGTTTTTTTTTGTTATTGTTTTTTTGTTGCTTGATCCAACGTTCTGGCTGATGGTAAATTATGATTGTGTGACTCAGGTCCCAGGTCTCTTTCCTTTTCTTATTGCATACACACATATCAAATTAGCACTTAGCAGTTAAATACAGTTGTTTGGGGACTGTAAACAAGTTAAAAAAATTACTAGATGATGCTTCATTCTAACATATCTGTACATTAACTCATTACAGCACTTTAGCATTGCAAAAGTTATAAGAACGGCTGAATAAAGATGCACTGTAATTTAGCTTTCAGATAATGCTAACATGCTGATGTTCAGTCAACATGTTTACTGTGTTTAACTTTTCATGTCCCATGGCAGCTGAGATAGGTTACTGTACTCTTATGACCTTCAAAAGAATAACTGGTTCTGAGAGAGGTAAGGAGGGAGGATAGGTGGATGGAGTCCAACTTTGCCAACTTTGCAATGTAAGAGATAAGAATCTGAACTAATAATGGTGTTGGATAAAAACTTACTGGAAAACAACCTTATAGTTCTGTGGAACCGACCAAATAGCTTGATAATTCATTGTAGACATCAAGTCATATCACTCAGAACTAAAATAAGACAATTAACTGGTGGCCCTGACCCAAAAAAAATCCAAGAGTTTCGTCCTCTGTGGATCATAAATATCTGTACACAATTTTATCCACAAGGAGCTGAGATATTATATGAAAGATAAGTGGTAGATCAACCAACTGACGCTCATTATCTATGAAGCCCTGCTGCTAGGTAGCTAGATTTAAAAAAAGCAATGATGAATGAAGTGTTAAATATGATTTAAACCTCAACATGACCGTTTTAATCATTTTTCAATATAACCAAGTTTAAAATGTAGCAAAAGTGTAAAATATGAGACATGCAGCAAAAAAGGATGAACTTGAACAATAATTAATGTTCCCTAAACAATGTGCCAAACAATAATTTGCGTACAATTCTTTAGTGAAATTGTAAAAATGTGATAATGACACATAGACTAGTAGGAAATAATGTTGCAGGAAACAATGAAGCAAATAATAATAATAATAATAATAATAATAATAATAATAATAATAATAATAATAATAATAATAATAATAATAATAATAATAATGATGATGATAATAAATTCTAAAAATGTGTCATGTCATTACCTGTACACTAAAACTCTTTGCAACATTGACTTCTTTTTTGTGTTCTCACATGTTGCACAGTTTCAGTCCATACAGCCTTTGATTACAGTAAAAGCCTGCGCTGGTACATTCCTTCTCTTCCTGGGTTTGTTTGCAGGGACCCGAGCAGCCTGAGGGACAGACTGGGGACAGTCTGGCCTATCTGCAACACCGGTCCAAACTAGCCCGCTGATACCAAAACATGTCCAGCCATAGGAAAACAGCCAGGACCAGCAGAAAGGAAGCAGGTTTGCTCAAGGAGGGGAGAAGAAGTTTCACAGCATACATAGGTAACTTTCCATTAGCTCACAGTAAAGAGGATAAACAGTTACATGGCTGTTTTGAATAGCAGGCATTCCTGGATACTTCCTCGCGAGGTTCTAAGGTTAGCCTCACTGAGCAGAAGCAGTATAATTACTCAAAGACAAAAAGTGTTTAATAGTATACAGTATAGTGGCCAATGTTTCCTTTGGGAAATGAGCTGTCAGTAATTTTTCTTCCAGTAATGGCTCCAGACCTCCAGACATTCCTCCATCTGCTGCATCACAGATGGGAGGCATCTTTATTTCTTAATACAACCATCATGGCATGTCTGTACTGGGTGCCATTCTTAGCATTATCTAGATTGTCATCATATCTTCTTCTGTGTCTGAGTACACGTACACCATATCTGGTGTACGTGTACGGGGGATCTGTGTGTCACATTGCAACAGTATAAACAATCTGTGCAACTCTGTAAACAGCCACTGTCCCCTGTGAGACGCCACTGAATGAAATCTTAATTTGGTATTGAGACACCTGACAATGTCCATATGCTATCTCAGCAGGCATATTTATAACAGGTGTACACGTGATGGAGAGGAGCAGAGCGATGCCACCGAGTGCACATGAGATATGGTAACTGCACGTCCAATAGGAAGGGCAGGCAAGCTTAAAAAGTATAGAAAGATGATAGGAGGAGGTGTATATACTATCTAGAGTCACAGTTGTGTTACAGAAGACTGTGTACCAGCATGTAGACGTGTTCCACTGAATGGGTCTCTGTGTCATGCTTAATTAGGCGAGGAGCAGAGCATTGTGATAGTTAACTGTAGCCATACAGAAAACAGTCAAAACATAAACCTCTACATTTAGATTGGTTTACTAAATCCCAGAAAATTGCTAAAAATATTTTTTTGAACTCATCATTTCATCGAAAGTGTCTTTTTCAGTCTCAGTTGACTTGAGGTTCCCCAACCTTACAACAACACAGTGCATCTTTCATCATCAGTACAGGCCCCCTCCTCAGTTTGGAAACCATCATTTCCTTTTTACTTAAATAAGTTCTAATTGTGTAACAAAGCTGTATGAAACACAGAGAATAAATATACCCTGAGTATCCCAGCAGCCTCTCTACCTTTTGTTTTCAATGATGTCATCATCAGCCCCAAATGACTTAACTTTATTGAAACCACTTGAAACAGATTGAAATCCTATGAAACAGTTTCCACATATCAGTAAATACCCATGAAGGATCTATGTGTAAAATTTGTGTAAATGAATTGTGTGGTGTTGATGGACATTGTTGTGTCACAATAAAAGGTAGAGGAAGGTTTCAGTGACATCTGGGAAAAAAAGAAATGGAAACAGAGCTCTCTTGGAGAGTTGAGAGTAGACGGTGTTGGGGAGCCTTGAGAGAGACGGAGGGGGATGATAGGTCAAGGATACAGCTGAATTTAAACCAAGCATGCCACATGTGTCTGGGGTCGGGCATGCTTCTCAGCCACCATTTTTTTCAAAGGTGAATGTTAAAAATTTATGAATAAAATTCTGTCTGGGTTTCTTTTTCTTCTTCATTGTGTTTTCCAGCAGTATTGAAAATGTTAAGATTTTCTTTCATGTAGGCCAAGAACATAGGGCTGACTGAATGTAATGAATATCAACCAAATGCTATTACTTTCTCTGAAGGACCACTGAAATTCATTTCAAGAATAAGAATGGGCACAAGTTCTAAGCAGAGCTTTATATTTTACACTCTCTCCTTCCTAAGAGCGATGAAACTTTACTGTCAACACAAGACTAGCTGCAAGCCTGCTAGGCCTGAATTAATGTGTAGAGGCTCAGTTAATGTTTAATATTCCACAAGTGACATTTTGTATTTGTTTCAGGCATTCAAAACAATGGGACACTGCATGATTCATGTGCTGGTCACTGTTACTATCATCTACGTGTATAATCTCCAAAAAAGGAAAGGAGGACCTGCCGATGTGGACGTGAATGTCACACGTTAAGAATTTCAAGCACCATTCCTCAATTGTGTTAAAGCCCTTCCTCGGTTATTCCAGCCATTGTGCTGGTCATAAATCTTCTGTTAGAAGGAGACAGAGCAAACCTTTAATCAATATAATGCAGTGTGTCTGTCCATTAATCCAGCTGAAATAAGCAGCGGCCAA
>VUQG01007447.1:25389-40265 GCA_015106755.1 Etia nguti
TGTGTGTGTGTGTGTGTGTGTGTGTGTGTGTGTGTGTGTGTGTGTGTGTGTGTGTGTGTGTGTGTGTGTGTGCGTGTGTGTGTGTGTCTGTCCCATCGTTTTATTTCCTTATAATTTTTCTATAAAAGCGTTGCTTGTCATGTGACACTTAAGTACACAAACTCATTTTTTGTCTGAAGGTCAAATAGCAGTGATAGGATTTTAGATTTTAGACCAAGATAGATTGTTTTGCATATTGATTCATGTCACTTCACTGGCACTCTCAGTCATGCTTTTTCCGTGTTTGCCGTAGCTGTTTCTAACTGACACATAACAAAACTATCTATGAGAAATCATGTGAAAGGTGATGAATTACTCCAGGTAGCAGCTGCTCACTGCTTCCTGGTGAAGATATAAGTATTTTTTTAAACGGCAGTGTCATTAAAAATTGTTTTTTTAATGCAGATGGTCTTTATAGCATTTGAAAACATTGCTTTAACAGGGGGACTATTTTCATGTGTTCATATTTGGTGGATTTATGTATTTGGTGGTAGTGCTGTGGTTTCCAACCAACAACAAACACTCCTGTTTAAAAAAAAAAGTAACAAAAAATAATAATTTAAAAAAAGAGTACCAACAAAAGAGGCAAGAAGTGTGATAGTTGTGTAAATTGCACATCTGTCAACCAGGGGACTGCCGTTAAGGGATTAATCTCATCTTTATTTTGTTTTTCAATTTTGATGTTTGGTGTTAGTTAGCAAGGAAAACTAACTGGTTAGGTTTGGAAATAGATGGTGGTTGGAGTTAACACTTCCCCATTCAAAGCTGCACTTTGAAAAATATGTCCACTATCTCATGTTTTACAGACAGACAGGCTGCAGAATGTGAGACTGGGCAGTGCTCCGTCTGTTTTGATGATGTGCCATACGGGAACTGTGCTGTCTCCATTCCTGTTCACCTTCAGTAGAACTCCTGATCATTGCACCTACAAAAATACTCAGTGGATGGATCCATAGGTGATGGGCAGGAGGAGGAGATGATTTTGCAAATGATTTTTGTTAAAAAAAAAATTTTTTTTAAAAAGAGTTGGAAAGGAGTTCCTTGCAGGGTTGTGCAGAGATGTTTTTTTAAAGAGGCGGGTGCTCCAAGTTAAAAAAGGGGCACACAGAACCAGGCTGAATGGCAACAACCCAGATTCATCTCGCATCATAATATATCACTGTCATCTGGTGAGGACAATGCAAAGGAAATGTAGCCTATGTTTTACCTGATGGTAGAACATAGGCTACCTGATAAATAAATGCCTCAGGAAAAGGGCACTAGGTGCACCCTTCAGAAAAGGGGCAAGGGCTCAAGCCCTTTCTGCCCCCCTCTGAACATGCCTGGTTGCACTGAATTGTAATATTAACTATATATTTTGCTGTGAATGAGAATTTAGACTCATTTCTCGTTCTCAATATCCCAGTAAACCAGTACTGTGAGCCAGCACATACAGCAGCACCTTTGTCCACTGGTTCACCTGAATGGAATGCAGCCATCATTAGTGTATCAGCTCCATGTGGCGGGGTGTGGTCTGCGGTGCCACTGCAGGGGAGGCAGACACACTTGAGTGGCATCCGCAATCATGCCTTGCCGGCTTAAAGTGTGTGCTAACTCCTGGGTTATTGTTGTTGTTCGTGTGAACCAGAAAGAAAATTGTTTTAAATTCTTAAAATGCGCGCTCAGTAGGGGTGAGGTCAGTTTTTGAGGTTCTGAGGTCAGCGGTCTTTGGTGGCTTTCATTCCCATCATCAATAAGGACCAGTGACCCAGTACCACTGGTAGCCATAAGTGCCCATGCCACTGTCTCCACCATGTTTGACAAATAGTGCTGTTCCTTATTCACACTATTCCCGTCATTTTGTTCCAGGTAAACTTAGGTTTGTCTGCCTGAAGAATCATGTTTCAGATTTGGCAGCTTGTTGTAGTTTAGTTTTTGATGTTATCCATCGGGGTATTTCCAACATTTTTTACAAAGAGGTGGATATTAATCAAACCCTAACAAGGTTATTATCGTAAACTAAAACTAAACTAAAAACTAAATTTGAAAAAACAAAATAACTAGAGTTTTAAAAAAAAAAAAAGACTTTAAAAAAACCTAAAATATTTTTTTAACTTAGGAAATTAACTAAAATATAATACAAATTATTAGAGGAAATATTACTTTTGGTATTCATAAGTTTGCTGAAAATTGTGTTACATCTTGCCTGACGAGGCATTGATGAACATGTTTATTGAGACTGGATGTCTACAGCACTCTGAGTCAGCTGTTTTCAAGTTCTGTCCTTTTATTGCAAGACATATACTGATTTTCCAAAATCATGCCTCTCAGATATGCCTTCCATCCACAATGATAAAAGATAATAATAGTGATCAAAAGACACACTGTAGAACAGAGATTAAGAGATTAAGGGATTAATAATAACTAATGATTAAACAGAGTGGCGTATAAACATATAGAGAGTGAAAAGAGATGAGTGAAGAAGAAACAGTCAGTCCATCATGGGAAGTCCCCAGCAGCCTCGGCCTATTGCAGAATAACTGGAGGATTTAGGATCACATGATCCAATCCTAACAATAAGCTTTATCAAAAAGAAAAGTTTTCAGTCTAATCTTAAAATCAGAGAGAGTGTCTGTCATCTGAATCCAAACTGGGAGCTGGTTCCACAGGAGAGGGACCTGAAAGCTGAAGGCTCTCGTGTTGTTGCTAGGCACTCAGACTCTGGCCCTGTGTTGCTGAGGCATAACCAGTTACCTGGTGGATGTTGATAGGTTTATGCATTGTCTACAAAAATTTGGAAGTAAAAGAACAATAATGGTAACAATCCAATCCATAATTTATTGTATTTGTTAAGAGCTTTGTCTCTTTTTGGCAAATGTTTTACTGTTTAGGATTTAGATAGTGTTTTTGGACTGAGGTGACTCTTTTGGAGACACACTGGATGTTGCATGGTGTGCATACCCCAGGCTGTGCATCAATCGCACCATCGTGTATCGCATCAAGCGTGTGCTTTCCTCCTTCCACTTTTTTCCTGCTTCTTAGGTTTTTGCTGGTCAAGTTAAGCATTCATGAGTGTTTGAAATATCAGTTTTTCCTGTGGTTTGCAACATAAATGAATATGTCCATTTGTCAGTTCATAAAGTCATTGTTACATCTTAAGATTCTTGTTAAAACCAAGCATAACTTTTGCCAGTAGTTCTTAACTTTTAATAAGCTAGCCTGAAGAAGAGGGTGCTCCAGTAGTCGGTACCGTTGCCTCACAGCAAAGTGTTCCTGGGTTTAAACCTCATGATCTTTTGTGTTTGCAGTTTGCATGTTCTTCCTGTACCTGCGTGGATTTCCACAAGAAAGTATGGTTCTCCCTTTCTCTGTGATAGCATTGTAATGACCTGGCTACCTGTCCAGGGCTAACCTCGCATTTCACCTTATGTAAATTAGGCTAGCTCCAGCTGCTATTCATTTTTTTGGATCAAGATTAAAGTTAAAGGAATTTGAAGGACAAATGGTGTTCTTAAGCCAGCAGCCACCAGAGGGCCCATCTCAGTCTGTCTCGCAGCCTCAGAGACTCTGTTCATCCTGAAGCTAACACATTGTGGCACACTCACAGAATGGGGTCAGTTTACATGGCAGTGACACCCTTCATTTGTTCTGTTTATTCAAACTATAGCAAACACAGCTAAGTAGCTAATCTTCGAAAATTAACAGTGCTTGCAGGTAAGACTTTGATTGTAATGCAGCTAAAGTCTCACATTTTTCTCTTTTATTTTAGCAAGTTTCATTTGTTTCTCTACATTTTTCTTCTTTGGAGAAAGTACAATTTTTCCACGTTCATCATGTAGCTAATTTAAAAATATGTCCAGTAAAACTATTACAATGACACTGTGCTCAAAGGAATGTGAATTCCAATGGGTACCTTCCATCTCAGTCCTAGACACTAGCATCAGTGAACATACCACGAGGGAACCTGATTTAGTGTCCCACTGACAATGTTTATGCTCTTATAAACAGTACAGACACTGGCCTGAACTTGGATCTTATCAAGCTGCACGCTCACAAATTCCATAACTTCAGACACCTTTGTTTTATTTTTTTTAGACTAAATATATCTGACATTCTGCAGATGTTCGGGTAACTAATTATAGTTGCAGGAATCTCCCTTTATAACAAAGACAACTGCTACAAACACCCCTTTTTTTTATCAAGTTTCCATGGTGCTTCAGCTCTGGGTACGCTTAGGTTTATCGGTGGGGAGGCCCAGAATGATGGGCTTTATTTGTGATGACAGAGAAGGTGGTAGTAGGAAGGGTGGATTCTGTGATGTACAACACAACAACCCTATCACAGTGTGAGGTACAATCACAACAGAAAGTTGTTTTTGTGAAACAGAATCTTTGTTAAACATTTGTTTCAAGAGCAGTTTTTTCCCAACAAGCAACAGATCTCTTGAGCACAAACACTTCTTGTAGAGGACTGAAAAGTGGAAACACTTTCACTGGAATATATTAGGCACCATATTAAGGTATCTAGTTCTATTTTATACATGGCCCTAATCCTCTTCCGGAGCCTACAGCACCGACAGCGTTCTTAAAAACAATGACCTGTGAAGCTTATAACAGTCATGTTTTTCTTGGACAAGTCAATCAGTGTCTGATATCTCAGCTAAGAAGACTATCTGTGTGATCATAAGGTTGTATTTCTTCTTTATCTCTTCTTATTTAATTCACTGTTTGGCTTCTTACATAGAGGCACGGAGCATTCTTAGAATAGATGCTCTGCGTCTTCCTGTTGTCTGTTTGCTCCCAATTTTGGAAAATGACGTCCAATCAAAAGGTTGTGTGACTGTGTCTATAAAGAGCAGAAACTGCACTTCGTTTAAATTTGGCTTGCTGCTCCCAGCACTCCTGAAATACCTGGAATGCTTCCTAGAAGTTCCATTTTGTAAAGCACGTTAAGCACTGTTTGCAACACATAAATCACAAGACTTCAAACAAAGGATAGTTTGCTTTCTATGTGAGAGCGTTATTTTTAAGCTTTTGTTGTACTTTCGGTTTTGACACTTCATTTCTCTGACTATTTGGTTAGGTTATTAAAATGTGACTACTTGGGAAGGGTTAGGATAGATCATGGTTTAGGATGAAATGTGCCCTTTCAAAGGCAAATTTCTTCCATCTAAAATATTTCACTTTCATTTTCATTTCACTCATTTTGCTCACTGCCATGTGCCAGCAGCAACTGGCAGAGAACATTTGGCTCGGCTGTCATGCTTACAGTCGGGAAATAGAAAGTTTTCACAGCATTCTGTGCAGTCGGGTGTAAAAATATGTACATCCTTACTGCTTCCACAAGAATTAAGAGGCTAAGTAGCAGTGAGTTGTTGCTAATCAAATGTAGTTGATGAACTGATCATCAACAAATGTGACTATCTCTGTAAAACTAGAAGTTCAGGCAATTTGCTGGTCTAGACCATTCAAGTGTGCATTAACAGTGTCACTATTGTCCAAGGAGTGCACATCCCAGCAAATTCACCCCAGGGTCAGACAGTTGCTAAAACGTCAACAGCTACATCTCAGACTCTATAGACCTCAGTGAGCATCTTAAATGTTAAAGTTCGATGCCCCGTCAAAGTCCAGAGCTCATTCCGAAGTGCTTTTACAGGACTTTAGGATAACTGCACATAAACCAGTGCCCACAAACCTCGATGAACTGAGACAACACTGTAAAGAAAAGTGAAACAAAATTCTTTCACAATGATGTGAGAGACAAAGTCATATAGAAAACAGTTACTTCCAGTTATTGCTGCGAAAGGTGGTTCTAAAGTTATTGAATGCTTGTGGTAATACTGAATCCTTACAGTATTCACTATATAGTATACACTGTCTTTTACTACAGTGTAACTATTCATAAGAGTTGTAGCAGATTTAGCCTGGACTGGAAATCTCTACAGGCTGCTTTGTTGATCTTACACCTCCCATAAACCTACACAGGGACAGGAAGAGGGAAGATAATGAGTCACTGAATACCTGGTCAGTTCTAAGAACATGCTGTCACTCCCTGATGTGAACTTCATCAAGTCTATGTGAATGTTATGACTAGACTGAGCTACAGTAATGCCTAAAGTAAATAATGTTGCAGTGGCACACTAACCCTTATGTCTAGCCATCATAAAGTGTGCCATTGCTGCCTTTTGTGTCTCTAAGTTCATGAACAGATGATGTGTTATCACCAATAACAGACACTGTGAGCAGAAAACGTCTCCTTTTCATTTTTGTGTTAAACTTATCCATATAAAGGGCTTCTGTAGCTTTCTTAACCTTTTTTACAAGCTGAACTTTTTTTTAGGTAAATAGACTACTATTTATAGAGTCTGGTATTTAAAAACACTTCCGGAGCATTCAAAGTTCATTCTCTGGACTTCAGTCTGTTTGTCTATTAATACAAGACCTTTCCAATGAAAAGAAAGTCAGTTCATCTACACACCCATGGATACTGTTGGTAGGCAGCCAGCTCTATCTCCTAAAGGTTTTTGCATTACATGATTTAATCAGTTGCTAGAGACTTTTTGTCAAATCATGTCAATAAATAGTCTAATAAAATACATCCAAGCCTATCTTCTGAGAGCAAAACTCAAGGAAACCAGATTTAATACTTTGTTTCTATTCTCTCAAGTGATATTTTTTAACCTGATGCTGAAATTTTAAGTGCCAGATGTTGATATTGTACCTGAATAACAATGTATCCTCACTTTTCCTCATTTTGTTTTTTATTGGATGCACTGCTTATATTTTAATAAAACTAACACATGTCTTTCTCTGCTTGGGCGTATCATTTTTGGGGTGTAATCCTCTTGATAAAAGTGAGCCAGCCAACAAGCTGTGGCTAAAAAGGTTTATTAGCATTTTTTATTTATATAGCACTTTTCACAGCCAAGAGACTCAAAGTGCTTTACATGCAAACGTGGAATTACATTTTAATAAAAGACAGGAGAAAATACAATAAAGAATCCTGTGATTAAAAGAAACTGGGGTCTTAAAAGAAAATACAAAAATCAGAAGAGACCTTTCAAAGACTCTAAAGGGTGCAGATCAAATCTCATGGCAGCCAAATCATCTCATTTCATTTCAGTCTCAGCTCTCTTACAGGCACACAATCATTTAAGCGCAAGAAAAACAAGAACCTGACAAAGTTAGTGATGGTCAATCATGGTGTCTTTTTTTCTGAAATACTTTGCATTACTTCATAGTAATTTTTGCATTACAGAGTACCAGTTATATTTACCATATTTAAAAGCACTGCATTATTTGAAAATAACCCTGACTCTGATAAGCAGAAGAAAACTGATGGATCAAGTGAAATTAAAATATCTTGAGCCTTTAGTGGATCAACACACTATAAATGATTGCTTTTCCACTCTTATGAGTTCTTAAATAACCACATTGGTACTTTTTTAGTGTTTAACCATGTGGGCACTAACACCAAGAGTTTATTGTAGTCTAAATTGCCCAGAAATATCATATTTATACTTTGCTCCATCAGATAACATCAGTATTGATTTACCGTATTTTTCGGACCATAAGGCGCACCGGATTTTTAAGGCGCATTAAGCGAAACAAAACAGTCAGATAAGTCAAACTTTACTCAACTCATTCTTCTTGCTTCCTTCACTTCCGTACCATTGATTCATTAATGTTGAATTCTCTCGCAGCTGCTCTATTCCCATGTTGTTGCAGTATATTAATGACTAACCTCGTATTGTGGATGGATTATCTCAGTTGCTCTCCTGAGGTGGAAACCAACTAAAAACTAAAATCGGTTTGAGGTCAGTAAGCACAACCAGAATTCATACATAAGGATTATAAGGCGCACCGTCGATTTTTGAGAAAATTAAAGGATTTTAAGTGCGCCTTATAGTGCAGAAAATACAGTAATTTAGAAAGCACTCAGTTCTTTTTACAGACCCTGTAATGAGCCTGCAGTAACTGACAGGGAAATGGTGCTCCATGTCATTGCAGTTCATTAAGGGCTGATGTTGACATGCAGTTTTGTAAAGGTCATTACTGAGGTTCATAACTGTGAGTCACACATAATCTGTTTTTCAGGATTGTGTTGCATTGCTGGCTTATCTAATGTTTGAGTGAAACTGTGATACTGAACTGTGTAATCAGCCTCTGTGTCCACAAAGATGGCCTTATTGTTTTCCTGTGTGTTTCCTGCTGGGTGACATAAGGAAAGCGTAGGCAGCCCTATTATCAGGTCTTACCCCTGCTCCCAGATATAACCCAAACAGGTTTAATTTCCCTTTTTTTCCTCCTTAGGACTATTTAAGTCCACTCTATTTAAGCAAACCAAATAAATGACCAGAAGAATTCACAGTAAAGATATTATTGGATATCTAATATAGAAATTTGGGAGGGGCAAAAAAAAAAAGTAAAACAAAGAGCATCAGTTTCTTTTTTTAATTGAAATACTGTTAAATGTTAAAAGAGATTTTATTTAACTTCTCTTTTATCAGGAACACTAAGACATACACACATTTTGTCCATCAAAGAGCTTCTACATCTGATAAATGAGTCTCAGTGGAAGACAGAAGAAATAAAGGGGGTGTTATCAGACATATATAAATCTGCAGTATTCTGAAAGCTGACAGGTAGGTGAGTGAGCTTTTCCCTCTCATTTGTCAGGGGAAGTTATGGCGGGTTTGTTCAAATTTGTCACAGGAAATGAACATTTAAAAAAGAAGCACCACAATAGCTGAAATAAAATCCTGCTGTCTAATAATAGATTTGAAGACATGGGTGTAACTAATCAAACAGTATGCATTGTGCAGGTTCTATTCACCATGTAAAACAGTCAGACTATCTAGCATATTTATAGTTCATCTTTTCAGGGTTCAGAGAAGCTGGTTTCCTCTGTTTGTTTGCTGGTTCTAAGTATAATATAAGGGAGGTCCATGCAAGATCACAACATTGATTGGAAAATGATTCTTTTGGGACAAAATGTACACAAGAATGGATATTATGCAACATGAAGGTTGATCCACCTTGTGGAAAAACACTGCGTTATGTGACAGATTATCATGTTGGTGCTTCAGCTGAGTGTGTGCCAGTAGCTACTGTTACAGAGCAAACTGATAGACTGTTTTTCTCAATTTCAGATCAAACTGATACACCTCTATAGCAGTTTTTGACATTGGTGGTTCGACAGAGACTATTTACTGTAATTGTGAAAAAAAGAACAACTGGGTTTAGGTTTTATTTATATAATTTAAATGTACGTAGGGTATGCTTTAATGACCCAGAGCAGAGAAATCGCTTGGAGTAGGGACAGTTTTCCAACAGAGCGTGCAAAGATACTTCTGTGAATGCTAAAGTTTATCCAAGTTACATTAGCAGTGTTCTATGGTAAATCATTGTTCCGCTGTGTTAGTGCTTCTGTGCACATGTTGTGTGGTCTGTGCACAAGTTCTGGAATTCCAATTATAAAACCACACAAACTGGCATAATACTGTAAAAAAAAAACCCTCACCCATAACATTCCACATCTCCCAAAGTGTAACAGTAGGTTCTGATGTACTTTGACATTTATTTAGATATATTTTCTCCATTTACGAAATTTTAAAGTCTGATTTTTCTGCTCTGGTTTTTAAATATTTTACTTTAGATATAAATTATTACTTGATATTTTATTTAAATTTATGCTTATTTCACTTTCTTGCATTTATTTTGATTCCAAATTAGGCTTGAAGTTAATGATAGTTATCGTTTTGCAGTGTACTTAACTGAGGTGTATAACATTCTAGTTATCTAAACTATTTAATAAGTAGTCAAGTTTTCTATCATAGGACTAAGTTTAAAAAAGGAAAAAATTATATTCCCACACATTATTCCATCTGAACAGTAACCAGGCACAACCCTGCTTAGCTTCTGAGATCAGGGTATAGATATAGATACAAAACATGGATGTAAAAATGAAGCCAATGTGAAAGCACTTAAAAACTTGCGTTATACCTGAAAGCCACCAGATGGCGATAGCTGTGGTTGCAAAAAGACTTCTGGGCCTGTAGAAGTCAGACCCAGAAAAATTAAGTCTGTTTTGTAAATCTTGGTCATTTTTGATCATTTCACTTTCTAAATGGAGAATTTTCTGTAGTTTGAAATCATACTATTTGACTAACTGGCTGCCAATCACTTCATTAGCCAATGAGGGTGCAGTTTCACAGCAAGACCTGCCCTTCTTCATCTCATCTGGTTTTCTGCAACAAAGTTGTGAGTAGCAGAAACACTTACTGAGGCTTCGGATCAGGATTTCAAAATCTAGAAGGTGATGTCACTGTAATTACATTCATCTTTCATATTATCTATTGATCAGGCAAGACTGATATGCCCTGTGACCCTGAGGTTTGTAAGGTTGTGATGCACTGGCAACCTGTCCAGTGTGTGTGCCCCGCCCTTTGCTGTAAGGCATCGTAAAAGCTCCAGCCTGAATGCAGCAATGGACTGGATGTTGAGTTAAGAAAATGGATGGTCATGTGCTACTGTGTTTAACTTAGTATTAACTAATGTAACAATTCTCAAATTTGAGATAAATAAATTATATCTAATTAAATCCTATTAGGAAAAGGGCAAAAGAAGACCAAGAGTACCTCAGTTGAAGGGATCAGAGTAACCAAACTCAGAATTAGTACGCTGAGCTAGTTCATGTAGCAGATGCATTTCAGTGCGTCTGGACCAGACAGTGTGAAACATCTCAAAAACATAATTTTAGTTTGCTATTAACGTTTCTTCATTACATATAATGAACGTGTCATAAAGACATTTCAACACTTAAATTACTTATGATATATAAACTGTATGTATATGTTTTTTTCATTTATTCCTGTCACAGACATATTGTCAAGTAAAGGTAATAATAATAAATGGATGGCTTTTTGAACTGGAATTGTTTCTGTGTTTGTGAGAATAACACCAATACAAATGAAAGGCTATATGAGTACAGTCTAAAACAAATAATGTGCATAGATATCAGTGGTTATATTGTATTTAGGATCAAATTAGTTGCTGAGGAATGATAAGATCTTTTTAAAGTTTTACACTAAAGCACATTGCATACTTTCAGTATGTTGCTGTCAACAGTAACGTCCTATGCTTCCTTTTTAATAATATTAATGTATACTTTATTGATCCCCGTGGGGAAATTCCTCTCTGCATTTAACCCATTCACTCAGTGAAGCAGTGGGCTGCCATTGGGCGCAGCGTGTAGGGACAGTACCTTGCTCAGGAGTACCTCAGGGTAGCCGTTCAGGGGAATCGAACCCCTGCCCTTCTGATCACGGGGCCAACACTTTACCTACTGAGCTATCCCTGCCCTTTTTTCCCTTGAATCTTAACATCCCAGCACTTAAAAAAACCCAGCGTGACTATAAATATTCACAGACGTTGAGCCTTGACCCAGCAAAAACACTTTAGGATCAAAACATAAAAGCGTGCTATAATTAAGTGCAACAGGATGGTTAGGAGGGTCTGTCTGGTGCACTAAGACAAGAATGGGTCCACGCAAAGGTCACTGGAAGGCTTGCTTTTGTCTGAGTTTTCCTTCAAAACCAGCAGCTCCTCACACAGAGAGCTGTTCAGCAGAGTAATAAAAAAAAGAGAAAAACAGCTTCAGACTGGGAATGTCTGCGGCTCTTATTCTCACAGCAGGCAGCAACACTGTGTGTGGTGTTTACTTCCTAACACCAGGAAAACAAAGGGCACATAAATTTTATCAGATACATGAAGTGAACTGTTTCACTATCAGCTTTGGCATCATTGCCTTGTTCTTGGATTACTGTAATCATTACAAGAGAGAAAACAGTCGTTTCCCCCAGAATGACCAGAATGAGGGAAATATTTCTTTTCTGTTTGTTTAATAAACCTTTTGTGTGTGAAGTGAGGAATACCCAACTCTGTTCTGGAATTAGATAAGTGAGTTTTTGAGCATTTTTCCTTCCTCTTTTTTTTGGTATTAGAAACAAATTTATATATATGTATATTTTTTTTTTTTATAAGTTAAGCAATTAATTTCATATAAGTAACAGTGCTTTTAGCAGGCCAGTAGGGGGCAGACAATATTTGCCACTGGTGTGTTGTGTATAGTCTAAAGAAATACACTCTGCATTTGTGTTGTGTAGTTCAGCAAATGACCAGAAGAGATCACAGTGTTCAAACTTTTCACTCCTGCACCTTCTGGCAAACATCAGTTCCTGATCGTGTTCACACAGCAGGTTTGTGGGCAGACCTTTTTTGTAAAATCCACATAAATATCCACACACACACACACACACACACACACACACACACACACACACACACACACACACACATATATATGTCGTTAATATGGACTGTTCATTTCTTTACAGTGATCTATCATGCAATTTCTCAAAATCATAAGTTACTGTTTCATTCCTATAGCATACTTTGTTGGAAACTTAGGAATAATATTCTATGTTCAAATCATCACATTTTCCGGATAATGTGATCCACTGACACAAAATTCTTTTGGATGATGTTGTGATACAGGAATAAATAAAGGATCTCCACAGTGACACAGCAATACTCTAACAGGACGCATGAAGGTCGTCAAGCAGGACGAGGAAGACGTGGTGGTCACACTGAAGATCAGATTTGTTCCATGAGTCCACTACATCTGTGGTATTCTCTCAACTGCTCCTTTTCAAGTGAAATTACATGTAGCACCATGATGAAACACACATACGGTACTACAATATCTAATGGTTGTAGTACCAGCTATAAAACTGAACAACTATGTTTAAAAATGATTGTTACCATTTGTGGGTGATCTAAAGAACTGTGTCAGTGATTCTGTAAGTGTTCCGTAAAAATACGACTGCAAAATGTAATTTTTGAATAATGAACAGGTTTTGTGTCTAGACTTTTGAAAAATGACATCCAGTTCTAAAACTAGAGTCAGAGTGGTTGTATAAGTGTAAGAAGAGATTTAAAAGAGCTGAGAGAGTTTACTTGCCTGAGATCTTCAGACAGGGAATCCCACAGTCGTTGCCCTTGAGCTGCAACCATAACCTTTAGTGATCAGACAGCCTTTAGAAACACTAACAAGGCTTTGCTGGAAAATCTCCTGCAGGGATCAGGCACATATGCAGACCACAGCTTAGAGATGTAGGGAGAAGCCTAACTGTGTAGGGCTTTAAAAACAAGCAATAAAATCTTAAAATCGGTTCTAAAACTAACAGATAGCCAGTCATGAGCTGCTACGACTGATGGAACTTCATCATAATGCGTATGACAACTAAAGTCCTCATAATGCAGTTGCATCTTTTACTACATGTTATAAGCCTGGCAGGAGAATATCGAATTAATTGTAGCATGTCTCTGAAGACTGATGTCAGAGTAAAAAGAATTACAGTAGTCAAATCCAGAATAAATAAAAGCTGGAATAAGACAAGAATGAGTGGATTTTATATATCTGTCTAAGGTGAAAAGAACAGGACTACCCAATTTCAGACATCAGCATATCGAAAGAGAGGTAGAAGTTAAAGATTACCCCTTGCAAACCTCTTTTGAGACTTTTTTTAAATTTGAGACCTGGACAACAGGAAAGATCAATGGAAAAGGGTGTATCATCCTTCAGTTTTAGAATCCTTCAGCTTTAGAAAACTGTTGGACAACTTTTGCAAACAAGACCAGCCCTCTATGATATTACTTAGTTTGGGGGTTTTTTTTAGAAAAAAAATATTTCAACCCACTTTTTGGGAGCTTTGGGATACCTGTTTATATCAATGAATTACATCGGGAGCGAGTCAGGGTTCAGTACCTTGCCTAAAGATACGCTGGCATACAGACTGGAGCAGCCAGGGATTGAAGCGCCAGCCTTCTGATTAGTGGATGCATTGCTCTACCTCCTGAGCCCCCTGCGTAACAAATAACTACACATTTTATAACAAAATATATAAAAACAGTCTGCATGTGTGACTGTACAGTATGTGTTTCTGTGTGTCTGTGTGACCTCAATTACTCTCTGTGAAAAAACAGAGCTAAATATCACATTTCTAACATTTGAGTTTTGGAGCACCATCATCATCCTGTTACCTTACATATCCCTTCATAAAGTCCTCTACAAGCTACCAACACACCTACACACACAGCATCATTTACATGTTCACGCTATTGCTTAACCACACACATCACATATGGATGGGCCTTAATTGACGTCTGATCTGTTAACTGTTCCTCAAACCTGATTCTGGGTTCCACTCTTACTTTACAGGGAACACTCCGTCTCTCTCAAACTCAGGGTCTTGGCTCACTAGACACCAGGGAGAGAAATCTGGGGATCTGTGCACACAGGAAACACACAGTCAGAATCAAGAGATGTCAGAGGCGGCGCAAAACACACAGAGAAGCAAGTGCCAAGGTTTAACTGAGTAGTTTAACAACACAGTGAAGAATGACCCTGCTTCATTCTTCACAAGGGACCGTCCTCTCTCCCTTCCTCTTCACCCTCTACACCACAGACTTCAGCCACTGCACAGAGACCTGCCATCTTCAGAAGTTTTCTGATGACTCTGCGGTGGTTGGATGCATCAGCAGGGATGATGAGACAGAGTACCGGGCGGTGGTTGACTCCTTTGTCACGTGGTGTGAGCAGAATCATCTTCAGCTCAACGTGGCAAAGACAAAGGAATTGATCGTGGACTTCAGGAAGACCAGGAAACACTTGACCCCTGTTTCAATCCAGGGGGTCAATGTTGACATTGTGGACGACTATAAATACCTCGGAGTATACATTGACAATAAACTGGACTGGGCTAAAAACACCACTGCCCTTTACACGAAAGGCCA
>VUQG01007448.1:7401-28906 GCA_015106755.1 Etia nguti
TATTTATAGTAAAAAAAAAAAAAAAAAAAAAAAAAAAAAAAAAAAAACTTTTAAAATTAAAAAAAAAAAAAAAAAAAAAAGACTTTTGAAAAAAAAAAAAAAAAAATTATTTAGTGAACCTGGAAATCTAACTATATAAAAAAAATAGAGGACATATCTGTTAGTTTGGCTAAAAAATGAATACATAAAATATTGTAATACGTGTACTGATTTTCGTGAATCTTGCCTCTGAAATATGCCCTCCATACTGTAACATATTGTATTATTTAAATAGTTTAGTCTGCTACTGTTACTGTCTTGGAGCAACTGTAACCCTCATAAAAGTATTCTGATTCTGATTCTGATTCATACAATAAAAGTAAACACTAAAACTAAGACTGAAACAAACAGAAACTAAACTAAAACTCATGACTTCCAAGCAATAAAAACTAAACTGAAATGCCTATTGTCGGATTAGAAATTAGGTGCCAAATTGTACTTCAACTGAAACATATTACAACATATTATTGGTGTTGTTACAGGTGGGTTATTATTAGTTGTGGTGATGATGGTTGTATTGTATAGGCTGGTGTTTAAATTATTTTTTGATAATAGAGAAATGTATTAAGGAAGAAAATTAGTCAACAGTAAAGGCCAGTAGCAAAAGCGATATAGTTTTTCACTGTATTGACGTCATTTCATTCATTCATTGCTTTATATGGTCAGTAGATGGTGGTATTTTCCTAGGCATCGCGTCCGGAGTGAGACTTCATTTTGCGGTGCCTTCAAAATAAAAGCACATGATTTTGTCTACCTCATGGAGTGATACATGAATGAAGCACAAGAGATATGAATGGGAACTATTAACGTCAAAAATATGTATTTGTATATTATACACGAAAACACATCCTGTTAAAAAAACGTACATGACTTTTGCTATAACGTATGTTGTTTTCATAAATACGTACCTGGGTGCAACTTTGAAAAAAATATTTTCTACATAAATATGTACGAATTTAGGTATCCCAGTTTTTAAAAAAAGAAAGATTATATATAAATTAATAAACAGCCTGGCATTTTATTGTAAATCTCTCAGGCAGTATTAAATTGTCTTCAGCGAGGATTTTACTTTGAATTCGCACCGGATGTTGCATCTTATCCTGGTCCGCTTCACATTCAGGAGATCGCCGATGGTGGACGGAGAGGCTATCCGTAATCTTTTTCAAAGGGCTTGAACGTGTGAGGATGCTGGTGAAGTTTCCACAAACTAGCAAAAGGCCTGGAGTCTCCTACGAGTCCGTTTTTGTCAGGTGACCGGTCACTGAACTTAATTATGTTTTTGTGCATGTTTGTTTGTTTGTTAGCATCCCTTCCAAATCCATTCAAATTAGCCTGAAGCATGATTGCGTACAGATAAACATCACAAGTGGCTCTCTGGACAACTGTGAGCGTGGATAGGCCAGACTGACCGTGCACCATGAGCAAACTTATCACTTACTGACGTATTTTTTAAAATGTAGACGTAATTACTGATTTGGGATGGACCTAACACTATATGTTCTTTCCTCTGTACCTCCCACAGTTTTCTTTGTTCGTTTTGCTCACTGTCTGTTTTATTCTTCTGTCTTTCAGACTCGAGAAATGACAGCACAAGTCTGTTTGTAGAGGCAGGTTAGTGGTGCCACATAAATCTGCTTTCTCCAGGCTTTGGCTTTGTTGACAAAACAAAAACACACTCAGGCTACTTACAAAGTTGAAATAGGGGGAGGAGGAGGTGGAGGAAACCAGTCTCTCCTCATGGCCAGCGGGCGTTTTCCAGGCAAGAGTGCAGATGTGGCCATCAACAACTGGACCGCTCCATCTCAGGGCAGGCCGCTGTGTGTCAACGGGACCCCGTGGATCCTTTACCTGCTTGAAGAATGTGTGGACAACATCTGGGAGTACTGCAGCGTTGTGATAGGACTCATATCCATGTTCTGTTTTCTGCTGTCCACGTTACCGTGAGTAATTATTTTGATTATTGTCAGCTTATCTTGCAACCAGCTCAGCCAGTCAGAGATGTTAACGTCTTATGTTTGTCTTTAATCGGACTTCCTGGGTCTTTCCAGGCAGGTCTATGAGGCCTATCGGAATGGAAAAGTGGAGGAGGCCATGTCTTTTGGGTTTCTCATCTTCCTCCTCAGTGGAGACCTGACCAGCTTCGCGGGCTGCTATCTCACTAGCCAGCTGCCCATTCAGGTGAACACAGACAACTCAGCCTGGCTAGTTGAGGTCTGCTGGCTATGCAGTGTGAATCTCTACCAAGATTTTGAAGTCATAGTCATTATCCTGATGCTTTTTTTTTTACATTTCTCTCTCTTGATTTGTCCCACTCTCAGGTTGTCACAGTGGTGTTTTACATCTTCACTGACCTGATTCTCATCTCCCAGTTTCTCTACTATAAGATCAAAAACAACTCCAGCAGAAGTGAGTCCTGACATCGTCTCTGCTCTTAGGTTAAACTGCTGGCAAAGCATGATGCCTGGTTTAAATGGATAAAAGAGATTGTTTTGAGTTGATAAGAAGACAAAAGTAACTTAAATAACCACTCGTTACAAACAGCACATGCAGAAGAGCCTCTCTGAATGCACAGCATGTTGTACCTGCTGCAGCAGCAGAACACCACACCGGGTACTCTTCTCATCAGCTAAGAACAGGAAACCGAGCCTATAGTTTACATAGACTCAATAAAACTGGACAATAGGTGAAACGGGAGAATCGCATTGTGGTCGTGCAGCAACTGTGTGATCCTATTGTGTCAAGTTGGACTAATATCTCTGAGGAATGTTTCCAGCTCCTTGTTGAATCTATGCCACCAAGAATTCAGGCAGTTCTCATGGCAAAATGGTGTGAATCCAAGGAGGTTAAGTTTTTGGCAATATTTATGTGTGTCTTATTTTTTTATGTCTGTAAACACAATAGCTCCAAAAGTTTTGAATGAGTTGTGATAAAACCTTGTAGGGGTGTAGAGTAGGGTTTAATATTATATAATAATTATTCAAGTTATTTATATCCAGTTATTATCCGTTATCTACTACTACATAATGTTTGTGTCGTCAGAGTAAACATTTGTCGTGCTGCCCTTGTCTGATTTGCACTGCTCTACAAACTTCATTGGGTAGTAATCTTAATTATACTGTTACTGTTGCCTAAGCAGGACTGAACCTACAGGTAATGTTTTTGTTGTTGCTGGATACGTCTGCTACTGAGTTTGTGTGTATTTGTCGTTTAGAAAATCCCGCGCTGAAGTGGGTGTGCTTCATGTGGTGTGGCGCTGGGACATTAGCACTCCTGGCTTTACCCAAGCTCATTATTGACAATGGTTCACATTTAAACACTCAGGTAGGACGCAAACAGCTTTCCACTTGAGATTACCCACTCTTCCGTAGGTGCAGCATTAACTCTTTTCTCTTTATTTCACTGTTATCTTACCCAGAGTCCAGCCAGCTCCAAATCAGTGGAAATCACTGGTTATGTATGTGGATATGTGGCATCTGTTTTCTACCTCTGCTCCCGTTTTCCACAAATTCATAAAAATGTAAGTAACTTTTTTTTTTTTGACTCCCTTTATTCTCAGAAACTTGGTTTGTGTGTTTGGATTGTAGGTTTGTGGAAAGCTCAAATTACTCTATACGAGTTGGTCATAAACAGGGATGGACTGACTGTGCATTTGAAGAGGAAGGTGAAGTACGGACATTTGTGAATACTGCATGTGTGTGTCAAAATGAAAGCCAGGCGTTGAAGACAATGGCGCTGTTGTGCTGAAGAAACACATTGGCTCGATTGCAGCGATTAATCACCAGTGGGGATCGTCTCAGTAGCGTGCCAGTGCCAGAGAGACTTCTGGGCACAAAACATGGACTCCCATGATATTGTAAATCATTTAGATCGCTTTTGCCCCTGTGGAAATGTAAACGTGTTAGGGCACATCCAAAATGTCATTCCAAGTCTAACAAAACAATTAAAAAAAGAGCTAAACAACTGTTGCTGTTTAGGATTTCCTTCAGTGTTTCTCTCACATACACTTACTTGTTGCCTGAAATTGTGGGGGAATAATCAGCAGGATATTCATACTCTGCTGCCAAGCACTTCTTCAGGGACAGACTAAATTTAGCAGCGACAGCAGAGTGTAAATCTCCATTTTATCTATCAAGGTTGAAATGTGTCTTTGGTTTCTTAATATTGGATGGATACTGCCTTTCCTGATCTTTTCAATGATAGACGTGATGAACAAAGCCAGCCTGTTCATGTGAAGCACACATGCTTCCTGCTGTTTGTTAGTAGGATGAATTTGCTGTTGGCTGTTATCTCTTTTGGGGATTTGTTGATACCAATAAAGCAATTCAATAAATCCAGTCTTATCCTTTAATCTTGTTGAGGTTCTCTGTGTCTGTTTGTTTGGAGTGCAAGTCCACTGAATTGAGATTAATGTAAGTGAAACAGCATGTACTTAACTCTTTTTTCCATTGACATTGACACAGCGTTTCTGTGTGTGTGGGGGCTTCATGAAACCAGAAGTTGTGGTCACAGGTGGTGATATTAAGAGGCCAGAGGAAAATCCAATTCCACCAAATTGGCACTAAATTAAGCTTGCTGTGTAGTTGTTTAAATTCCCCCTTTTTTTGTGTGTGGTGAGGTATCCCAGCAGACATCGAGGCAAAGTTTAAACCTTCACATAAGACATCTTTACAGGGAAAGTTGCCATTTTTATCTGGCTGTTGTAACTGTGGGAGACCAATCAGACAAATGCTTATGGTCATCCCTACTAACAATAAGAAGAATCGCTATAAGCCTAGTGTTAGCCTGCTGTGGTGCTTCTTGTTTGTCTGTTAATTATCTGTTAACTATTCTAGTTCCAGCGACAGTCTACAGAGGGTACCTCCTACCTGCTGTTTGCCCTGGCCATGATGGGCAATGGAACGTATGGGCTGAGCGTCATAGTTGTCCTTCCGGCCTTAAAGGGCTCCAAACAGACCTTCATCGTCAAACATCTGGCCTGGCTCATCGGCAGCCTGGGAGTCCTCATACTCGACTGTTTTGTATCCTTCAAATAATAATAATAATAAGCCTAACTGTACAAACTTAATGCAAAATCTGAGCCCGTTAAATCTTAATAGTGTAATATTGCTCGTAATGTTTTTGCATACGCAGTAAATTTAAAGCATTCAGCATGCTGATTTTGTCCTAACTTGTGTACAACCCCGATTAAAAAACAGCTGTCTGAAATGCAAATGAAAACAAATGCAGTGATTTGCAAATTTTAAAGTGGAACATAGAAAACATGTTAAATGTTTAAAATAGCTTATTTTTTTACAGGAAAAAATAAGCTTAATTTAGAATGTGGTTTGGTTTGTGGTTTGTGGTCTTCATTCTGCCAGGCAGGCTGCGAACGTGGACACCCAAGTATATGAATGCAATAATATAGGGTTTTCAAATTGATGCCATAGGTGTATTTACTAAAAATCTAACACCAGTTTGAATTTCAGTGACTTCATCCTTAAGGTCAAGGTCAGAGGTATGGAAATCTTGTGAATGCGATAACGTGAGAACAAGGCGATGTAGGATTTTGACATTCATACCCCTCAGTGTCTGCTAGGAGGCTGAGGGGTAGCACTGGCCTTTGCCAGTATTTTCATTTCTGAGAAACTCTGCCTCTCTAAGATGTTCTTTTTATACCCAATCACGTTGCTATTCAACAGGTTCTCATCCCAATGCGAAACATACCGACGACTGTGACAAATCGTCGGTATGTTACGCGTTCGGAGGCGTGAGAGGAAGTTGGAATGAATCTATGTGTGCGGAGGCATGACAGTGGGTTTGCATGAATCTATAAATGTGTGAAGGTTATGGTTAGGGTTAGGGCTGGAATAGAAAGCTGCGGGATCATTGCTTCAAAATGACCTTAAATTTACTTAGCATGGTAAATTTGCTATGTTTTCCATGTTCTGTTGTGAATAAAATATAGGTTTATTAGATTTGCAAATCATAGCTTTCTGATTTTATTTAGATTTTACACCGCGTCCCAACTTTTTTGTGGTTGTAAAACGTCTGAACTCACGGTGTCCGTATGACCCTTGACTGAATCAGGTAACTGCCCAGTTCATCATGTACAGGAAGAACATTTCTGCTAAAAGCAGTGCGCTACGCCGTATCCCAGAGGTGGAACCTCTTCTGATTGAGGAAGAGGAGCTGACAGTGTTGTAGGACAGAGATCAAACACGAGCAGCAATTAGACTGATCTGTCTTTGTTTGGAGCTCTCAGGGGTTGCTGAACGTGAGTCTCATTTTTTTTTGCACTCAAGAGGACAATCTCCTGTTTAGTGTGTTAATAAAGAAGGAAAGATGAGGTAACAGGTTCCTTACCACTGGAGATTATCTACAAGTTTAGAAGCTCTTCCATATTTTCTCTTTAGTCTGGCTTGCCTGCATGACTTGGGTCATATTTGCACTTGGACCTCTTGATTTTGTTTATGGATGGAAAAACTATATTTTAAAGCAATCAGCGAGCTTCCACGTTTAAAATGGGGCTCTTAAAACCAATTAGTCATTTCTAAAATGAACCCTTTGACAATGCATGCGGAACCTGATGTGTTAACATATTTTTTAAGATAGCAGGTATCACCACCAAAAGCTCACAAAAGCAAATATTCCAAATACTCCCCTGGTAAGCACAGAAGTGTGGAATTACATTGGTCTTATCTCACTTTGTGGCCCTGTAGCTAACCCTTTACAGCCATACGAGGCAACGTTGGGATAAAAAGAACCAACTCTGATGTTTTAATGTGAATCTGATAGTGTTATATAATGTGAAACAGGATTTTTCATGTTTAATGTTTAAGGACTGGTGGATTTCTTTCCTTTGTGTTCTCTTTGTCCTCCAGGAGAAACAGTGTGTACCCTTTAAAACTGTTAATGGTTTAATATAAATGCACAAATGTTTTTAAGGTAATGTGAGTCAGATTGTTAAAGTAGATGATAACTTAAGGAACTGTATTTCTTAAAAACAGCAGTGGAACTGTTTGTCCTTCTAAATCTTCCATGTCCCTGATTATGACCGCCCTGCAGGTGTCCTCTCTTAAGTTTCGATGTGATGGCATCGTCTTTTGTAAAATTTCATGACGTTTATTAAAAAAGAACGAAGACACGTTTAATGACGTTATCTAAAAATAGGAGCATTATAAAATTAGTCCACGTGCCTAATCTGTCATCAGGTTTGTGGAACAGAGTATGCTCTTGTCAAGCCAAATTTATTTTCATTATTTCATAGCGTGTCCTTGTCAACTTCTAGAACTTAGTGCTTATTGAATAGATGACAACAGAGGAGAGAAAGGAAAAAAAACGGTGTACTAATGGATGAGTAGTTTCATCTTATGGTTATATTTTTTTGTAAGTATTGATTTAGACTAATGCTAAAAATAATAATCATAGTCTTAATAATATTAGTTAATTCATAGTAAATTAGTTATTAGTGAATGATATTCTTTCTCCTGACAGATGGTTTTGTCATACAGTATGTATGTGGCACAGTCACTTCTAACCTGATCATCTGTTTAACTTCAGTTCTGCAGATTTCTCTACCTCAGGCAAATGTGGGCGTCTTTTTGTGTGCATAAAAACCATTAGTCATTAGTCGCAGTACTAGCCCGAGAAAGCAAATGTATTTGCAAACATGCAATAATAACTTTTTCACTAATAATTCAGTACTTCTATTGATTTATTGTATTTTCAAAATGTTCCTGTTTCTCTGATTGCTTTTGTATTGATTATATTATTAGGACCTATTGCTGCTACAGACTGTAGAACATGTATATAAGTTGTTAAGATGGGTTTATTTTATTTCCTTTCTTAATCTTCCATTGTGTTGCCTTTTAATAAATGTGTATTGTACCAAGTTTAAATAACTCCATTGTATCCTTATAAATTATACTGTGCGCTGTTTTGATTGAAAGAAATCAAGAATATGTTCTCACATTTCACATCACAGTTTGAAGGTTCAGTCTTTGAGTCACAGAAATGTACAAGTTTACAGGATCCTCTCAGTCATGTCCGTAGTTTGCTGAATGAAAACACAGTTTTTGTAGGCTTGCCTTTGTGCACCTCCACAGTGGATTTTAAATCAAAAACTCAAGATGTGATTGAAATGCAGGCTTTCAGCTTTACTTCAAGGGTTTGTTTGTTTTTTTATCAAAATGTTGCATTAACTGTTTATGAATTACAGCCAATTTTTTGCACAGTCCCCCATTTTCACAGGCTCAGAAGTAATTGAGCAGGCAGATTCTTGGCCAGGTGGGGCCATAACCTAGTATACCTTGTATTTCATGACAAATGAAGGAGACACAATATCTGAAGATGATTTGAAGGTCTACAATCAAGAAACGCCTCCATGAATGGAAATAGAGTATTTACAACAAGTTGCAAACATCACTAGGTCAGATTAGACTTTGCTAAAGAAAAAACAAAAAAAACAAAAAAACACATCCAAAATAGCCTGAAGTAGCTTGCAGTTCTGGAAGAAACATATAAAAAAATATTTGAACAGATAAAAGCAACACAAATTTATACCAGAATGATGGAAAGAGGAAAGTATGGAGGAGAGAAATGGCTCATAGTCTGAAGCGTACCACATCATCTGTCAAACACAGAGGAGACAATTTTATGGCATGGGTGTGTATGATTGCCATTGGAAGCAGGGCACTGGTGTTTAAGGGTGATGTAAAGTAGCAGGATGAATTGTGAAGTGTACAGGGCTATAATCTTCTCGGATTCAGGCAAAATGCCACAGAATCGATCAGACAGCTACAGTAGCCATGAGCGGTCAAACTCAAGGCGCAACTTCTGAAAACAATGCTGCAAAAGCACACGAAACACAACGGAAACAAGGAAATGCACCAAAAGGTCACAACAGACCCCACAAAACAGCCGTGGAAGCGACAAGCCAACAGTAAACGTCTAATACCAAACATGTACAGTATTATATGGCTCAATTAAAACTCATTACTCTTCTTTCTTGCCTCAGCTGTTGTGTCCGAAAGACTTCCGTTGTGTTCTATTGAACTTCCGTTGTGTTCTGTGTGCTTTTCCAGCATTCCCCTATTTGCCAGTGTTTTTGTAAGTTGCGGCCTGTCAGGGCCACCGCATACAGCGCTTCACGGTGCAAATAATACTGACGCAAAGCATCCAAGAGTTTCTCAAGGCGAAGAAATTGGATATTTTTCAATGGCCAAGCCAGTCACCTGATCCCAGCCCAACAGAGCATGCTTCTCAATTATCAAATACAAAACTGAAGACAGAGAGACCCACAAACGAGCAGCAAGCGAGTGAAGGTCTGGCAGAGCAACTCCAGGAAATAAACAGCATTTGGTGATGTTCTCGGTTTGTAGACTCACAGTTAACTTTGAGCCTCATAAAAACGCTACATTTTTTTAATGGGGGGCGGGGGGGGGGAGTCCTATCTCTCCTCCCTCGCATTCCTCGTTGCTTTTTTTGAGTGAGCTCTCTGGCGACCAATATGATAGAAGCTGCAGTTACGGGGCGGGAGCAGGGAACTTTACCATGATTTCGGAGGAGGGACTTCCTACAGCGCTGCAGTTGGATGGCAGGGAGCCGCTCGGCTGACACGTAACTAAAGTTAAAGGTGCTATGGAGGCCTCGTCGTGGACGCAACTTTTAACTTCTCTGTAAGCTTTTCCGAGTCACGTCGGAAACTCTGCAAGAGAGGGAGACAGACCCACGCAGGACTCGCCCGCTTTATTTGTTTTTTTGCTTTCAGAGCTAAAAAGAAGGCAGAGCCAGAGTTTGACTGTAAGTCAGGCGAAAATCTGAGCGGCTACTTTGAAGTTGCAGAGGTGGGGGGGAGAGTCGAGATTTGGATGCAGCTCTGCTGAAAAAGATAATAATGCGCCCGAAAGCGAGTATTAGCACGTAGCTTGTGTTTTCTGCGTGGAAATGCTCGGGGAGTGAGAGATTTCCTCAGTTCTCACCGGGAGGGGGAAGGAAAAAAAAGTTGAGTCGGAACTTTCCAGCGGCAGAGACGGGGCTTTCGCGCACAGACTGCGGGGAGGGGTGCGGGTCCAACATGGGAAACGGGGTGTGCTCCCGGAGGCAGCGGAGGATCTTCCAGTGTCTCCTGCTGGTCACCGTGGTCTGCGGGGTGATGTACGGGGGCATGATGTCGTACGAGATGCACAAACAGCTCAAGAGGACGGAGGCGATGGCAGTGAAGTATCAGCAACACCAAGAGTCGCTGTCGGCACAGCTCCAAGGTAAACACAGGGGCGGAGAGGTGATCGAGTGTTTGGCCACAGCTGACACGAACGAGGCTGAGCCGCGTGTCACGCCAGACTCCGTGAATAAAACTGCATTGGCATTGTTGTCGAGCATGCTGAAACACCCCTTACATCTTATAAAACAAATTGAAAGACTTGATATGAGACTTTACTTAACAAACTTAAGTTCGGCGTTCATTTAGCATCTTAAAAACCAGAGTTTCAAAATGTTTATATAGAGTCCGTTTTTAATGTTTTTAATTTAAAAAAGTTCCCTCTTCAACATTCCTGGCTTTAATGTAAAGACTGTGTGCTTTACTTTTTGTTGTTAATAGTCAGTTAAATATTTGGATTTGGGACACAGCAAAACTGAGTATTTGAACAATATCTGAGATGTAGTTAATGATAAAGGCATTTTTTGGTATCTTTTAAGCATCCTGTAGACAAACTAATCACTATATTAATCAGTAATAACAGCACTTATTAGCTGAGACCCCAGGCAAACCCCAGCTGTAAACTGAAAAGAGGCAGATTTCACTGAAACATCCTGCCACATCTGACCTAGCTGGATTAGAGTAATTATACTTCAGTAAAGCTGCAAACTACCAATAAACCGGTGATGGCCCCTGACCTTGTCATGAGATGAGCATTTTTGCCTTTAAAATTTTTTTTAAAAGCATATTTGCCTTTAACAAGAGTTCATTTGTTTTTCCAGAGGCTCAGTCAAAGTGAAAATAGCCCCGTCACTTCCTGCAGCTGTGGTTAACTGGTAATAGAGGCTGTTACAACACAGGCACCTGGTTGCAGTCACTTTATCTTAGCGGTATTCCTAGAAGTATTAGAGCTGGCAGAAAAGAGCTGAAGCTATATGATTTGTCTTTGTTTTTTTTTGTTTTTTTTAATGTTTAGCTACCATGGTACATGCGGGATGTTGTGTTGTCATGCTGGCATCCTTGACTCTTTAAAGACTTTTGAGTAATCGCTGAAACTAAAAAGCATTACATTGGAGAAAATTCCTGATTATGCCTCAGTTACTCCAGAGCACCACAACAGATTAGATTTTGCCTTAACCTTGTACATTCATGAGATAAAACGAATAATTTCCCACAGATTTCTGGAACTTCTGAACACTGTAACGAGATACATACTGGTACTCAAGTTCCTCCCATCAACGTGGCCTTTAAGAAAATGCACTCATCAGCACCGTTTGTTAGCTTACTTGACAGAAATCCATACATTTTCTTGTCATTTCTGATCATTTGATCATCAAAATGTTTCTGGTACATTTGAGTAAAGAGCACCCATATTAACAAAAGTGCCTAGAAACTTTTGGAGGACTGGGTGTTTCCCTGTCCTGATACCAGATACAGTATACCTATTATATCTAGATGATCACAGTATATTGTCAATCACCCTATTTCTGGTTATACCAGTATTACTGGGGCTTGGATCCATTTCCACAGAGCTGAACTGAAGAATGACTAAAGGGATCTTCTTATGTCAGCGGAAGCATCAAAACTTCCTAACACAAAGCAGTTCTCTTTACCTTGAAGAGAAAACCCGCCCTGGACCACATTCAAATGTATGCAGACTTATAGACCTGACCGGTGAAAGATTTAGGGCAGCTTCACGGTAGGGCAAACCGGTGGGTAGTAGGTGAAAATGGCTTACTGTTTATTGTTGGATTAAAGGCTGGATTAAATTGTCAGGTCCTGAGTCTGAGCTGAAAGCCTGACACACTTCTTGGATTCCTGATGTGGGCGCAAACAAACCTTGTTCTGAAAAGCCATGTAGGAGCGGGCTCTTTGCCCATCGGCTAATTTTAAACTCGTGGCACAATGGCGAGGCCCGAAACCTCACATCCTGTCAGCGCAGCAGCATGTTTACGCACGCTTATATGGAGGAAGCACTCGAGGTACTGCCGAACAAGATTGTTAAAATTTTGTGAAAGTGGGGTGAAGTTCGTGAAGTTGGGCCTTTTAATAAAAACCTTCTGGTGCTAGTAGATTAAGATGCAATGCAGGTCTTTTAATGTGAGCGTGTTTGTGTGTCTCTATTTACTGGAAAGCAGATATAGTCCATAACTACTGATTTTCAGGACCACACATTGAAGGTTTTACTGCTAGTTTTTATGCTTAAGGTGTTTCCAAATAATTGCTGGGTTTGTGCCAATAAAGCCTTGCACCGTTGGCAAATCATTCCATTTGTGAGTGCAACAGGAGACTGTTTACAGGTATAGACCTTGATCATTCTTCTGTAGGGTCCTGACAGTATGGGGCGGTGTATGAGAAATCCAACTTGTGATCCAGTTTTTTAACAAGGTATACTTCCAAGGCCTAGTGCTAAAAGTTCATCATTGAGAATGCATAAGCTTAAAAGAAGTGATTCGGGAAACAGGTTGCGTCACATCCAGTGAGGTCATCCATAACAGGATCCTGCAGTGTACCAGCACACTCCTGAGTGGTACATAATGTAGAATTCAACTTCCTGTAGCTCAGCTCTCTCCTGCTTGTGCGCCACACCCTTAACTTTCATTGTGAAACAGTGCATCGTTCAGCCAATCACAAAGCCACTTGATAGCCACAGCTGACTACGAATTGCTGTTTTTCTGGCCCTATATTTAGAGGTTGGTTATAGCTTGAGTGTTGGGGGCGGTGTGAGAGTTGTGAGCCAGGCACATTGATTCCCTGTTATCCACTGCAGCCACAGGCTGGCAGTCATCAGTCATTTAAAGCACTTTAAGTCTTTAACGGGCACTTTGTGGTTATGTGTGCGCGCTGACAAATGTGTCACTGTGATTTAACGCCCGGCCCTATTTCCAAACAAGTTGGGACGGCGTGTAAAAGCGTCAGTAGAAACAGAGAGCAGTTATTTACTAATCACTTACATCCTGTATTTAATTTAGAGCAGTGCAAATGGGAGCTCATGAAATGTTTAAAATTTGAAATTTAATGTTTGTTTGATGCTCATTTTGATGAGCGAGAGCTTCGATGGCACTCGCACGTTTCAAGAAATTGCGTTTTTGTTGCAACACGCCTTCTTTTAACAACACGTGGTGAGCTTTTGGGAGCTGAGAAGCTGCAGTTTTGAAACCAAAATGTTTCAACGTTCTTGCTTAACGTTGCATTTCAGCTGATCTACAGTCTGAGGCCTTGATGGTGACAATGGGTGACATGTCTGGACTTCAGGCAGGCCAATGCAATATTTAGCTCTTTGGCTTTTGATGGTGTAAATTTGCAGCTGATTGAGGGCCTGTATATACTGTGTACACTATTTACTCTATTTACAAGAAGCTCAAGAACGTTAATGTAGACTGTACCTATCAACATATTTTACATCCTTTCAATGCTACCTGTAGACTCAAAAAACAAACTTGTGATCTTGTGATGAAAAAAAAAAAAATCCAGTGCTGAGTAAATATGCAAACGCATCACCTTTCTTTGACCTAATATCACTTCCTGGATCAGGTCATGTGTCTCACAGTCTTTATGAGTTCCTGCCCCATGTGACACCTGACCTGATTGTAAGGAGGACTGACTTGTGAAACAGGTTATCTGTCAAAGACATGACTCTATGAAGTGTGCAAAACTCAGTAGAAGACAAATAGTTCCAGCACACACAAAATATTCTTGAGATATGCATCTGTATTGAACTTCACTCCTAAACCTAACTGGTCTGTTGTGTTTGTATGTCTGGTATGTGTGAGAGTGTGTATGTATACACAGTGGAAGTAGGAATGTGAACCAACAAATACGCCACAGAAAACAAATCCTGGCCCACATTTCCTTTTCAACACCGTGAGCCAAATCTAACTGATCTTATCTTCGCCACATCTAAACCAGTAGGCCAATAAATGTCGCCACCATAGTAGGCTCCCTTGTTCTTTTCTGGACTAAAACCACACTGTGTTTCATCGGTCTGGGGGGAGATGTTCCCTCTCAAAGAGATGCCCCGATCTGATGGTTGGATCAGATATCGGATTGATCGCAAGTCAAAAAGCTGTATCCATGACAGTGGCCTGAACTGTGGGGTCAGTGCATTCAGTTCTAAATTGTTCTCCGTTTACTACGCCACGTGCCGCCAACACTGCCAACAGCAGAGCTAATGTACCATGGAGACGGCTAACAACAAAAGAGTCAACAGTCTGTGGCCGTTTCACACTTGTAACACACACCAGCAGCTCTTTGCATGTTTGCATTATTGGCTCTCCTAGCCCTCCTCCTGTAGCCATCCTCTCTTTGCCCTAAGCCTGTTGCATGTACATATGTACACGCTAAGTGAAGGGCCCACGATAGCAGTGGAGTCTGTAGATGCTATGCAGAGCTTTGCAGGCTTACCTCTACATGTTGTAACTGTGAGCTACAACCATAGAGTATTAAAAAATGAGGAACAGCCAGTTATTTGGCTTGCTCTTTTTTTTTATTCGTGCTGTTGCTTATTCTTTAGCTTTCCCCTGTGGCAGAGAAGACAGAGGTCATATTATACAAAGAAGTTCTTTGTAGTGGATCCAGGTTTTAAAAAGCAATGAAAACTCTCCATTGTGCTGTCTTTGCTTTCCTTGTATGCTTTTATGACATTTGGTCTTTGACTTTTGACAGCTGAAATTGTTTTTGTGTTTTTATGGTTGACTTACAGCACTGTTTGTTTTTAGGTGGCTGTGGTTCAGGCCTATATGATACTCATTGCTTCTTTAAAATTAAATTTATCTGCACATTGCTCGATCACTCTATTACAGTAGATAATATTCTGACAGTAGATATAGGGGACTTTTCATGCCCCTGAGAGTACGTGTATGTAGTCAGTCTGTTCTGAAATTGTTTCTCTGTACAGTGTTTCAGTAAAATTAACAGTTGTTCGAGATCTATTAGCTCAGAGTTGAGCACAAACAATTTAGTTTCTCTCATGATGGGAAACCAAGTATAAATGCAAACCACAACATCACCCATTATGGCCTGGGCTCTACAGGGAATCAGTACAGTGCTATAAATTAAGCTTTTAGACTCCAGTTTTTTGGCACTCTAGCCCAGCCCAGTTGGCCCTCAGTGCGAGTGTAGCCTAGCTGAGCTCATCTAAGAAAAACATAGCCTCATCTTTGGCACTGCTGAGGAGGTTCAACGCCTCAGAGGAGCAAAATAAAATCCGATCTGGTGAGGTTTTAGACAACCACCTGATCAGGCTTTGTTGAAAGAAACTTCGGGAAAGGTTGTTTACTTTCATTTTACTGCTACTAAGTGTTATATGCTACTTATTCAGAACCGATCACGGCAGCATTATAACATGCAAGTCACAACTTAAACTTATTATATTCTAAAATCCGATGAGGAAAGACCAGAGAGTCTGTTGGGAAACAGATGGGATTACTTTAACTTCTGCATGCAAAAAGAAAACTAAGAAAAAAAAACAGCAATTGCTGCAGCATGAACTGTTTATCTAAACAGAATCAAATGAGCACACTGTACAGAATCATAAAAGGTATTTTCTTTCTATACACAAAAAGTCAGTGCCATTAAAAAAATGTTCACACAACGCATCATGAAGAAAGTGAAAATAACCACTTTAAAGCAACAATGGAGGTAAAGAAGTGCTAAGCTGAATTGTACTGGTGACTTTTGTTGTCATTACTTTGGCTTTTCATATGATAGAAGCAGGTTTTTGTGCTCTTAATAGTTAGGTTGCTTTATTTATACTAGCACAGGTCTGTTAGGATCAGCTTTCCAGTTTCTTTGAGCTTTATTTCACTCTTTTGTTAATTTCCTGTCCCTTCTTCTTTTACCCGTCCTTCTGTCTCTTTTGCTGCCCACATGATATTAAACTAAATATAGATGTAGCGAACAGTTATCTTGGAATCTGTTGAGGTGGCACTCAGAGGGAAGAATAGCCACATCATCAGTTTCACTGCCCAGCCCCCAATGGAAAGGAATAAGTGAAGACTTAATGTTCAGAGTCCTTGTTTTAACAGTTAAATCACAGGCTGCCTGAAGACCAGAACAAATTAATAGCAGCACAGTCAGATTCTAACGTGAGATGCTGTCCAATTGTCAGTAGCTTGGTACTGAAATGTGTTAAATAGACGTAATGCATTTAGTGAATATATAAACTGAGGTTAATGGCACAAAGTGCATATGGAGATATTGTTGTCATGTGTCCAAGTTAGAAAATGCCTTCATGAGTTGCCTCAAGAACTGACCAAAACTGACTTGCAACAAATAAACCTGACATTTGTCAATGTGTTGCACTGCTGACAGTGATCGGGGACCACTTATGCTGCTTTATTCACAGTCGGGTTGCTTTTGTTGCTCTGATTTAGAAAAGATGAGGATCATGAAATGGGGAGGAATAGGAAGATTATGGAGAGTTTAGAGGATAGCTGGAGAGATTAGAAGTGAATCTAAACAGGCGCTCAAGCTTTTAGAGCATGAAGAGGATAAGACTTTTATAGGACTATTCTTTTCATTTTCTTTTAACAAATACAGTTGAGGTCAGGAGTTTACATACACTTTTAAGGACATGAATGTCATGGTAATTTAGGGCTTTTAATGATTTCCTTGAACAAAAAAAGTGCGACTTATTTGGGATTTTCTCTAATCCATAGTCTTAAATATATACATATACTCACTTAAAGTGGTGCTGACGGTTCTACAGTATATTTGCCAAGGCCAAGACCTAACTCCTCAGTAGTGATCCTGATTGACTACAACTGGTAATTTCTCACTGCAGCATAGAAAGGATTTGTTTGACACCTTATTGGATTTACCAGTATTCAGAACAATAGGAGAGTCCAAAGAACTCATTGAAGATCTAAAAAGGAGAATTCTAGAAACAACTCAGGAACCAGGAAAGGCTCAAGCCTGTCATGAACTGGAAATTGCCAAATCGTCATGGACTGAGAGCATGGCATGAAATAAGATAAAGAACTTTATTGTCATTGTAGTTATACAACGAAATTTGTTTGGTAGCTCACAGAGGCCAGCAGCAATAAAACAAGAAGCAGCATAGTAACATAATAACCATAGTAAACGTAGTAAAAGTATAAAGTAAAAAGAAGGCACTTAGCACAGTAAATGAGCGCAAACAGTTCAACATAATATAACAGTAAAAACGCTGCTGTATGTCTGGGAGCTCCGAGCCGCTGCATCTGCACGCACCGCCATCTTAGTCTAGATCAAAAATAAAGAAGCAAGACAAAAACCTAAGAACAATGCATCAGCTTTCAAGCATGGTGGTGGTAGCATCATGCTCTGGGGCTGTTTGGTTGCCAGTGGTACTGGTACTTTGCAGAAAGTGGATGGAATAATGAGGAAGTTGGAAAACATCCAAATTCTTCAACTTCACCTCATTCCAAAAGCTAGAAAGTTGAAACTTTGAGAGAAAGCTGTGTTCCAACAGGACAATCATCCCAAACACACATCAAAACTGGTTTTGTAATGGATAAAGCTTCTACAATGGCCTTCCCAAAGCCCCAACCTCAATGTTATTTGTCGACTACACTTCAAAGCCCCGAAATGTAATCAGTTTAAATTAACTCTGCCAATTCTGCCACGATGAGTGGTCAAATATCCAGCCAGAATTATGCCAGAAGCTTGTTGACGGCTACCAAAAGTATCTGGTTGAGGTGCTACTTGCTAAGTGACGTTAGTGGGGGTGTACATATTTGTCCATAAGTAGTTAAAGATATGTGCTGTGTACCACCCTGCCCATGAATGCATGTAAACTTCTATTTTCAACTGTGTGCTCAGTATATCTGCGTACTCTGTCCTTAGCAGCAATAGAATAACAGTGTATCTAGTCAAATTTTACCCAGAATACTTCGCTCCTGCACTGACCTACTTCCCCATGCTTTGAATATGGCTTGATGTAGATGGTAGCCATCTACGTCAAACTAGTTTGCTAAGAAAATTGCCAAAAGGATCTTTACTTGACTAATGTTTAGGTTGTTTTTGCAGTCTAAGTGTTGGTATTGGAGCTTTCTGTTTGCTTTGCTGGTCCAAGTAGATATCAAAGCACTCACTAATCCTTCCCTTAATGCATCCTCTCTCATCCCCTCCATGTTTCCTGTATCCAGTGGTGTATGAGCATCGCTCCAGGTTGGAGAAGAGTCTTCAGAAGGAGAGGTTAGAGCACAAAAAGGCCAAAGAAGGTGAGAAAAGTAGCATGTACACTCAGTTCTGACTTGAGGAATTTGTCTGTATGGAGGAGTTTGTGCTAAAGTAAATATTAGACTGCAATAGAGTCAGTTTTTTTTTTTAAAATGACATAATTATTGAGTTTAAATTTAAGAAAAAGTTTCTGCAAAATAGTGAATCTGTTTAAATTGTAATCTAAAGTGTAAATTTGGTTTAAATGAGCTTCTTTTCTGTTTATTTTGTCTTTTTCAGATTATCTGGTTTATAAGCTTGAAGCGCAGCAGTCACTGAACAAGGAGAAGGTGTCTTTTGTACATTACATTGTTACTATTTCATTTGTTACTCAGTAAATACATCACTCATTGGCTACTTTATTTTGTCTGCTTGTGAGATATCTGTGCAGAACTTGTGTAAACAGTTATCTCTCTCTTTTTTTTTTTTTAAATCCTCAAACAGCAAGAATCAAACAGCAGATACAACTCTTTACAAGTCCAACATCAGATGCTAAAGGTACGGCCGTCAGAAGCCCAACACACACATAGATACACTCACTTATCCTCTGGTTTTCTTCTTGCTTTTAACGCAGACATCCTCATATTTAACCTTTCTTCTTGTCATCCAAACAGACACATTCTCCCTGGCCTTTGTGCCTTTTTTGTAGTTTTTGATGTTAAGTTTGTGGGAGACTCTATAGTAACAAGAGCTTTCCTTCAGAATCAGCATGAGGACCTGAAGAGGCAGTATTATGATCTGCATGAGCAGCACCAAGTCCAGGACAAGGATCACAGTCGGGTGCTGGATGATCACAAGGAGCGCTACGATAAACTTCAGAAGGCCAAAGAGATGGAAGTCTCCCAGCTCAAAGGTAGTGACTTACGGCAGGTTTCTGCAAAAAAACACTGAATGAAACAATGCAAATATGAGGGTAACAAAGTTATTAGAGTGTTGCATTTTCTTTTGGCCTTTATTATTAGCTCATCCAGCTGACGAACTGATGAACTAATGCTGCAGCGGGGCGTCCGAACCGTATTCAGTATTTAGCAAAGTCATTAACATCAGAGTCTGTATGATATGATAACTGCACAGAATGATAAAGAAAGAACTTTTATGAATTACACTTCCGCATTAGCAGGGCGTGGTTTGGGCCTTCTTATCACCATAGTGCTAACATCAGCTATATGGTCAAATGCTACGACCTGCTGTTCACATACTTTTAGGCTTTTTTATGGTGACCCATGTAGTCACACTGTACTCCTGTACTCAAATGCTTTAGTGTGCTGGTGAACAACAGTGATTTCTCCTGGATGTGACCGTTTTTCAGCCTTCTTGACTTTTCATTGGGTTTTAATTCTTGATAGTTTATGTAGCTGCCTTTTACTGTAACATTGATCTTTTCTAGCTCGACAAATGACATCACGTCTCTGAACTACAGAGATGAGGACAGGGGACTTGGATATGACTTTAACAGAGATACAAAAGAGAAAAATTTGTATTGCAGAGAAATCATCTTCAGGGGAACAAGTGGAACCACAAAAAATAGCAATGAAAGTGTCCACATTCATCCGGGTCCCTGAACCTTACACGTGTTCATGAAAGGAGTCGGTCTAAAACCTGTGCAGTTTACAGCAGGAAAAAAACATCTGGCTCAGATTGCAACAAGAGCCGTGACATCTGTCACATTGGTCCATTAATACATTTTTGACACCTGTATGAGTTGCAGCCTGTGGCAGGGTGTAGTTTGTGACTGAGGACAGCTGTATCCCACCATCAGCATGATTCCAAGCTCGCACTCTCCAGCAGTTTTGTCTGGTATCCAGGGCCGTCAGCGTGTCATATATTTTGAGTATAAGTGATTTTTCTCACTTTTACTCTGTCTCCATCTCCTGACTTAATAACATACTGCATGAAAAATTTGCTTTTATTTTCGTATTTCTGGACTGCAATATGGTTTTGTCATATTTTAGTTTACAGTCGAATGGTGTGAAAACAAACATAGATTTCCTTTTCTAAAATATTCAAACATTGGTAATATGGAGTATAAGGACAGAAAAGTAAGAGTTAAATGACTGGTTGTAATAATTGGAAAGTTATTGTAGAAGAAAAAGTTGTTTGACATGTTTTTTTGTTTTTTTTTCTTCTCTTTATCTCTGATTTGTTGCGGTGGCAGAGAGTGTTGTTAACCTAAGAGAGGAAAATAAACAACTGAGGAAAGCCCATCACGACATTCACATGCAGCTACAGGACGCCCAGGTGAGAAATCCTATATGTCTGCACAGATATATTTTTTTTCTTTCTTTTCATAAATGTGAATGGCTCCTTGGCTCACACCTTTGTTGGATTTGCTTGTTCAGATCCACCATCAGGACCTGAAGGCAGCCCACGATCAGCTCGCACTGACGCTGGAAGACCACAAGAGTGCGCTGGCTGTAGCTCAGGTAGGGGTTCAGCCTCCTGGTTTACTGCAGTCACTGAGTACAGCAGCTGATTGATGCCGGAGGCAGGTTTTTTGTTTTGTTTTTGGTTTTTTTGCAAATTTATACTTGTGTTTCTCCTTGAGAGTAACCTCTGAACTGCCTGAACAGTTTACTGAATACACAGAGGTCTGCTGATAGAGACTCACTTTCATTTCTATCAATTCCCCAACCTCTCTCTCTCTCTCTCTCTCTCTTTCTGTCTGCATTTACTAATTTGTTTTAAAGCCTGGCCTGCTTTCCATCAGTGCCTTTGCTTGGACACACTCACACACAAACACGTGCATACACGCTCTTTCCTTCACTCCAGGGGGTTTGATTTAGTCAGGGCTGTCAGCGCAGTGCATCTAAAGCACACTGTAGCCAATCAGCCAGAAAGCTATAATGGAGGGAGTGGAGCGAGACAAAGGGACGAGGGAGGAATTTAGCAAGAATTTTTAGAATTTAACCCTCTGGCCTGTTCTGAAAGTATGCGCGTATAAAAAGATTTAACGGTATGAGGGCCAAAACTGAGCAGACAATTTAAAAGAAAATGTCTGTATTGCCGCAGGGAACAGGGGGAGCTTAATTTATTTCTTTACACTTTTTTTTTTTTTTTTTTTAATGGAAGATAATTAATGGCTGTACA
>VUQG01007454.1:0-10849 GCA_015106755.1 Etia nguti
AAAAAAAGAGCAATATAATAAACAACATCATCGTGATAATCTGTGTATATAACAGTAAATACTAAAGATTGAATATTATTGTGCAGCACGTAAGATCGACAGCGCACAGTGTGCTTTGAGGTAACAGCCAAGAAGGGTGTAGTTTGTGTCTGTGAGCACCCGTGTGTACACCTGTGAGCATGAGCGCGCTTGTATTCAAAAGGTTCCTTCATGTAACGATCTGCTAGAGGGTGTGGGGAGCCACAGCCCCGTCCCCCAGGGCATGAAGCAGGTATGGAGGAGATCCAGGCTCCAGACATCCAGAGACCCCCAGAGCGCAAGAATCCAAGGAAGACCAACGGAGTGGCAACCGTGCCACCCTCCCTGGAAAGAGCTGAGGAGAGCCCCAGACGAGGGGTCATCCAGCAGCCACGGAGCAGAAGCCAGAGGGGGTTGCAGTGACGTGCCCGTGAGCTCCGCCGGCAGCCAGCTGTGCCAGAGTGGACCGAGCCCCAGGCCCATAGGCCGAGGGCATCCCACCCCCTGAAGGGGCCCGAACGAGCCACAGGCGCCAGGCCCCAACAAGCAGCCACCGGGAGTGAGCCGGTGCATACCTGAGCGCCCAGCCCCGGAGACCAAGAACCACTAACACACCGATGTCTGAGGGCGTCAGCCACCGGCAGGGAGAGTGGCCTTTCTAAAACAGGACATTTCAATATGTGATGGTCTCTGAAACATAATTATGGATCGATCATCCATTTATGAATATCAAATAGTCTATTTATACAAATATAAATAGAACTAAATAGAATAGATCTAAAGCTCTATCTAGTATAAACAGAGCTTTAGATCAAAATTTGGTATAGACATTCTGTGATTTGAAATTTGGTGCCTAGGATGTGCCTGTCTTTCTGTGTTGGCCCTGTGGTAGAGTGATTCTGTCCTCTGCCTATTGCCCAAAGTCAGCTCGGAGGCAACAACTCCAATTAGAATATGGGTGACTTTGTGAGAGTTATCATGTTTGTAGCACTTCCCCCAACACCCTATGACCAGTTCATGGCTTGACCCTCTTTTAGACCACTATTGGTAGATGCTTATGATTCCTGACCAGGAGAACTACACAGGGTTTAATAACCAGTTTGTCTATCCATAATTGTTTGCATTTGATCTTTCTTTATTTCTCCAATGACTACAAGAACAAACTTCCATCTAATATATTCTAGTCATTGTGATGTCGTAACTAGCATTATTTAGTCAACTTATAAACGCTCAGAATGAAGAATAAAATACTGTGTCATGCATGTTGGCTTTGTTAGTCTTCTTTGTTTTGTTGTGCCCTGTTACATGAACATTTAAACACTAAAACGTCTCATAGAGCATTTTGACTACCCACAGAGTGAACTCCTTGGATTTTAAGGCATCAACTTAAAAAAAAACCCTTCGCTTAAACAGAGTCATATTGTGGCTATAATGAACTCTGCAGCTTCTATGAAACAATAGCAGATGTTTAAGCATCCACGTTCATTGGGTCACTTACCTGCATGTAGGTTTATTGTCAGGATATTAGCAGTAATTAACAATTTCCTGTTTTCTGACAAGCTGTTGTTACTTTCTTCTGTTCCAGCTGCATGGCTATTGGCAAAGAATCTACAACAGATTGTTTACAATTTTAAGAAATACATCTCTGTCTCATTTACATGCTGGAAGCCTCTCCACGGAGTCAGAGTGCAGCCAGCCAGACCTCTTTACTTAGTGATTTCTGCCTGCCTGGAAACATCCCCATCAGAGGGACACAGCCGCATCCTTTATAGATATAGACTCGGGAAGTGACTCACCGATCTACTGATAGACTGCCACACAAATCAGCAAATCAAACGATGAATCACACCAGAGACGAATCAGTGTGAGTCAAGTCTGAGATGTCTGGATTACCAGCAGGCTTTTTTCAGTAATTCAGATCAGGTCATGCTTTTTCCTAATTATGGTTACTTCTGCTAGTAGGAAACACAGCTGGGGAATCTGACCTTTATGTAAGATTCAAAAAGGAGATTATTTTCTTTGAATGTTTACTATCCGCATGAGTAATGACAACAGAAAAACAGAGACACACATAGACTGATGTAGTGAAATAAGTGGTTGTATTTTCCTAACATTGCCAGCAAGCGACTACTACTGAGAGGGTCCTGATTTACATGTGATCTGCTAGTAAACACATTAGAGGGTTATTTAGCAAAGGTTTGCCAATTGAGACAATAATATCCACAAGTCACCAGCCAATGAGTGAATCCCTCCCAGTATGGAGAAGGTCTTACAGAGCACATATACTTATGTGTTAAAATGCTGTAACCACATAATCTTTTGAAACCCCGGACTGTAACCTGTTCTCAAACCTGATATGCACCTTTCTAGAAATGTAACCACAAATTGCAATGATGCAGCCTACCGCAACAATTGTGACTGGCCTGTTCAGTACATTGATTTCTCACATGTATTTCTACTTTTTTATGTCAGTGGATCAGTGAGAGTTAATAACCTTTGCCTCAGTATGCTAAATAACCTCAATATAATGACTAAAATTCCTGAAGGGAATGCTGGCAATGGGATTGGCCACTTACGTAGGTTACTTCTTAGGATTCAAATCAGCCACTGGGCTCATGGTCATACACAAATTAGAGGGCAATTAAGGGATTACTATCTTCCTGAGGACACGTCAGCATTTAGAATGGAAGATTCAGGGATCTAAACTTCCAATCAGCAACCAGATCAAAAATACAAAACATTTTAAAGTCAGTTCCCATCAAGTTCAGGATCATTTTTACACCAACAGCTCTTATGTGGACTAATTCTTTGGTGAACAGAAATAGCTAGCTAGTAGCTTTTCAAAGATGTTCTTTTTTGCTTCTTGTGTTATTTAAAGAGGACAGTAACTGCTCAAGTGCTGGTTTTGGAATTTCATGAGAACGACTAAACATGACAGCCGGACGGGTCCCGTTCTCTACCCTGTACAGCTGTACAAAGTACAAACAGTTGTCTCAACTGAAAGGAAACCGGTATGTAATCAGTGTAATTACAACTTGAACGGTACAAGTGCAAGTGTGAGCATGCATTATGTCACATTATACAATCTCCTAAAAATGTCTGTGAGCCCACCTAGAAACAAACAAAATAAATACTGAGGGTGGTGAGATCAGACAGCTACATCTTCAATGAGGTGGAGACACTGAGGTCTAAGTAATGACTTATCAGAATATGTTCTCTAAAGTCTTTGCAATAAGGCGATAAATAAAATGCACATTCTAAGTCGCACTTTTTTCATATCTCTAAAACACAGGCTGACGGCTCAGCGCTAGGGTGGGTAACATCAACGATGAGGACTTATACCTGACACCTCTACCACAATTTAAAGCAAAAATCTGTACTTTTCATTAGCAGAAGACTTAGACGTCTTTGTTGAAACTGCAGATTGCAGGAGGCGCCATTTTGGGCACTTGCCCCATCCCCCCAGGATACAGCACCGACGGCAGCGATTATAAAATGGACAGCCAAGTCAAATAAAAATTGGGAAAAACACTTTTGGATGCCTTGCATCTGGAATCAGTGCAGCGATGATGTCACTGGGGGCAAGTAAGCAGACAAGAGAAAAACAACAAGGCTCTCTTTTTCTCTTCGCCTCCCCAAGTCTCTCCCCCTCTTCTGCCCCCCTTCAGTCCTAATCCTCTTTGCAGGCCTGCAGGGAAAGGTCGGCCAGCTGCCAAGGCAAGGATTGCTGGGAAAATACGATGCCTGCCAAGTGGGAGCGGTGGTGTCACACACAGCTTTGTGCTGCCAGAGGCTTTGATTCAGACTCAGATCTTCATGCTTGGACTGGACCATTGCCAGCCTGAAGTCCTGCCCACATTTCATCTCCCCAGCCTCCATCTCACCCTCCGCCTCTTTTGTTTTTTCACTTTAATTCTTGGTTTCTTGCTCTGTCACACAGCCATACAGACTTTTGCCCCAAACCCCCATCCCCCCAGGCTCCAAAGCTCGTACTTGTTCGCCCCAGCTCATTGCCAGCGGCCTCCTGCCAACCAGCCATCAGTTGCCATAGTGACAGAGAGCGAGAGAGTAGCGGACCATCAGAGCCTGCCAGGAATAATGACTAATTTCTGGAGCCAGATGTGCCACATCTGCAGCTACGATGGTAATATTTATGTGTGTGTGTGTATTATTGGGGGGGTGCCAGTTTATGAATGGCAATAGGGGTTCACTGCAGCCTTTGACTATAACCTTTCCAAGTAAATGTGAAACAGCCCATTTCTCCAGAGGGGAAATGATCGGAATTTCTCTGGAAAAAAGGAAATGTTTTTAAAAAACAAATAAGAAAGGAAGCTTGAAAAGCAGATGGGAAGAGATTTGTGCCTGGAATCAGCCTCGTTACAAAGATGACACGACGACGATGATGGCAGAATCGAGTCGCCAAGCAGCCAGCAGCTCTGAGTCTTGCCAAAGTCTGCTGTCAGGAAAGTATTTCCAGACCACAAACAATTTAACAAGCAGAAGATGAAGTTTAAAAAAAGTCTGCATTTTTTTCAGTCCCAAATAATATCATAATCTGTAAAGCAGCCATATAAGCACTGAGGGAGATTCTCTCCATGCTGGGAAGTCTTTACTTTTTCTTTTGCTGTCACGCCTCACTCTTTCCAACAATGTCCACAGGGGCACACTGCTAAACCCATCAACAGGGAAGAGTTTAACTTTCATGGAGTCCTTTAACAACCTCAGCCTACTCTCCTCTGCTATTCTTTTTTAGCTTCCTGATCGCAGCGCCAAGGCTTTTTTTTATTCAGGTGCAGAATGCTGCTTTGCCAAAAATAACATCAGCACCACACGGCAAAGTTCAACCCTGATGTAACCGAAACCCCCCCAAAGCAAAGAGACTGCAAATAATGATGGGTTACGTAATGTCCCGACAAACCACTACCAAACCACAGGTTTAGGCTTCTGCCAGGCTGCTGACATCAAACACTCGGCTCGCCACAAGTTCAAATGCGCCAAGTGTTAGCTGAATGGCAGATGTTAGAATATTAAAGGGAGTTCTCTTGAGTTTTTTGAGAAACTAAACATTATGTAAAGTAGTAGAATAAGGGACCTGTTTTTGCTTCAGTGGACTCATCTAAAAATTCCAAGTGCAAAAAAAAATGTCCATTAATATAGATTATGTTTTATTAGTAAAACTTACTTTACAAATATTTTATTTGTTCATGTAATTCAGCAGTGAAACGAGCTTAAAACCTAGTCGGACCAATAGAGCCTTGCAAACAAGCCAGAGGTGCAAAACAACACTCAGCGGTTACAAGAAGTAAAGGAATAAAAATAAGGACTAGGTTAAAACACAGGTAAAAGGTATCATAAAATATGTTTCTTGGTTGCCAGGTTGATGTACCCCTCAACAGTCTTAAAGATTAATGTTGTCATAGTGGCTGTGCGGCTGGCAGAGGTAGGACCCAAATGCAAGACTCTGAAACACAAGAAATAAACTAATAGGTGGTTTAATTAAACTAAAATGAAATATAAAAAAAAACACGAGCAACAAAACTAGGAAAATCAAAGCTATGTGTCAAAAAGGAAAACATACTGTGAGGGAGGACACAACAGAGAACAGAGGGAAATGCAGAAAATATATGCACGAGGAGGATAATGAGGGAACAGGCCACAGGTGGGAACATAGCTGCGTGCCCGGTGACATAGATAACGAAGCTCCGTAGGTTGACCAGGAAGCCAAAGTTGGAGACTAAGCAGATCTGGAGGCTGACCAGGATGCTGATTACAAAGGCAGAGCAGGACTGGAGGCTGATCGGGATGCTGACAGGACAACGGGGCCCCTGTGGAGGGCAAACCAGAGAGCCACATTGGCAGAAGAGGTGACCCCTGACAAGCCTCTGGAGGCTTGTCAGGGGCTGGCGTCAACGAAGGTGACGCGACATTTCAAGTTTTGCAATAGAAAGAAGGCAAAAGCTGAGGAGGTATATAGGTTCTAGCTCGGATAGCACTGGTTTGGGTACAGGCTCTGGTGCAACTGAATCAGATGGTACGGAGACCTTTTGTTTGGGCGGAGCAGGACCGCGGCACACAGACCACGACAGGCGACACGGGAGCAGACGGCGAACCCACTGGCTCGGTCCCTGATGCAGGCACCGTGGAATCTGCTGGTGGTGCAGGGACCTCAGGGACACAGGAGGCTGGGGCAGCTCAGCTGAGCACCCAACTGACAGTGGAGGCTTCACAGATTTGGAGTCTGGAGGATCATTGGATTTTGGTGGTGGTGAGAAGCCCTGGAGGCAGGAGCACCACTTCCTCCATGATGAGGGAGCTGAGAGTGCAACAGAGACACAGGAAGAGGAGGAAGCCGGATGTGGAGGGTGCAGGTTCCTCTTCTTTAGCCCACAATCCTGCCAGAAAAGAGGCTGATAAGGTGTGGACTAGCAGCGAAGGCGAAGAGGAGCAGATCGGCTGTGACAGAAACATGGAGGGAATCATCCGCTGCAGAAGTGACGAGAGCTCTTGGGCTGTAGAGAGCTGTCAGAATGACAACCATGAGGCGAGGCAATATATACACACAGAGGATAACAAAGGAACAGGCCACAGGTGGGAACACAGCTGACACTAACCTGACTGATGAGACAGGGGGAGCAAAACTAATACACATGAAACAGGAGACTATCAAAATAAAACAGGAACTAACACATAGAGACTCAGACTTGTGGGGTGGACACCGGGGATAAACAGAACAAATAACAACAGCCTGAAACTAGAAACAAACTCAGATGCACTACACAAAGCTAAACTATAAAGAAGTAACACTCAAGCCATCTCCTAAATAAACAGAAAGGAACAACCAACTCAAAACACTGGGTCAGAGACACAGGACTATGACAGATGTCTTGATGCATGCTCATTCATCCAGGTACGTAAATCCCAAAAGGTCTTCTGTCCACTGAAGAAGTCACCTGGATGATGATGATGAAACGTTTCTCCCACTGAAAACGCTACGTCCAGATGAACAGAATCAACTTCTTGGGACGATGACATATGTAATGCAGACACCAAACGTATTTTAAATTAAAATACATTAGCTTTACCATGCTATTAAAAGATGATCTGGCAAGCAAAAGATTCATTATACAGCAAGTTTTGACCAACAATAATCTATATGGAGCCTGGAAACATATTAAAGGTGAAGGTCTGTTAAACTGCCTGTGGTCAGTAGGTTAAAATTGCTGGTGTGTGGGCCAATTATGTTAGGAAAAATAGTTGTGCTGGTGATGCTTTGAAAACAAGGACTATGTCTACAACCACTCCCAGTCAGACAGAGTCCTTCTGCTTTCACTGTATGATTGAATGAGGTCAAATTGACAGTTAAATGGCCTGCATTTGTATAGCGCTTTACTCAGTCCCTAAGGACCCCAAAGCGCTTTACACTACATTCACCCATTCACACACTGGTGATGGCAAGCTACATTGTAGCCACAGCTGCCCTGGGGCGCACTGACAGAGGAGGCTGCCGGACACTGGCGCCACCGGGCCCTCTGACCACCACCAGTAGGCAACATGGGGTTAGTATCTTGCCCAAGGATATTTGGCATGCAGCCTGGAGCAGCCTGGGATCGAACCACCGACCTTCTGGTGATTAGGTGACCCGCTCTACCACCTGAGCTACAGCCACCCCACCCAGTTACTTCAGACCTGTTTATGGTAATACAGTGATAATTTGGGGAAATTTGTTTTGTTTTGCTGACACTACCTACTCAGATTCACAGTCCAGCCAGAACCTCATAGATCTGCAACATTGACATACAAAGTCCTCCACAAATAGTGACATAGTTGCGATTTAACTGCTTAGTGACACAGCTGCTCAGGAACCTTGCTTTTCTGTTGGAGTATAACAAGAATGCAACCAGCTGAGTTAAGTCCCTGAATGTAAAGACTGCAAAGAGTTGTATTTATTGGTGCAGGCTGACTCAGATTGATTGCAATTTGCTGGCAATCTGCCTGTTTCTTAATTAAAGGGCAGTTATTTGCAAACCTTTGAAAGCGGTTGGTTGTCACAAAAAAAATCAGTGTAATCACCCGATGTTATTTTTCTGGTCACAAAGAGGGTCCTCCCCTTCTTTTTCTTTTTAGATTTTACTTGAGTCTGTGCCAGGACTACTGTGATTTTTTTAACTTAACATCCAAATATAATTTGGATGTAAACAAACTGCACTGAAACAAAAATATTTTCTTTCATCTCTCTTTAAACACTCTCTGGATGTGTTCATTACTACCTAGACACATACAGTAGTTTAGATTACTCACGTAGGCTGTGCAGTAGCCTGCCCCCTTCATCTACACATTTGAAAAGAAAATGAAACTTAGTCCATGTCTGGATATGTTATTACGAACACTTATCTGTTTAATTTTGGAAAGACAAGCTCGTTAAAAAAAAAAACGACAAGCCTACAGGAAACAGTTTTATGATGTCTAGCACACGAATCCCCAGACCTTCACTTTTTCAGATTTCAGGCTTTTTCCACTCTCACAACCCTCAGCTCTGTTTTTGTCATTTGGTCCACTGCTAAGGAACTGCTGCTCAATTCCGAAATGTCCTCATGTGGCAGAAACAACATCAGTGCAGTTCAGATGTTTATGTGCTTGAAGTCATTTGTCACAGGTTTGCGTGTGCACATACAGTTTATGTTGTGAGTCTTCAATATCACTGAAATGCAGCCAGATCCTTCTCATTCAAGGTTTTCACTAGTTTCTTCACTTTTCCAACAGGCTTGTGTTCAAATCTGTCTCTCCCGTCTCTCTGTGTAGCTCACCTGTACTGTACCCATGTCTTTTGAACGTCTACCCCCCGTCTTTCTGTCACATAATGGTACAATAATAGTCTGTCTTTGCATGTGTTTGGCCCTGCCTGCATTTTCAGCAGGGCTGGAGATTTGGCTTCCACACAGCAACAGGCCATTAACAATTGACAGTTATATAAAAATATAATTGTTATATCTGATATAATTGGGCCATAAGTTTGACACCCCTGGACTAGTTGATTTGTATCATGTGGCAGGATGGATAACTAAAGCTGGGTACTAATGAAATGCAATGGAAACGTATGCAATAACACTGCCTGAGGGAAGCATGTATAAAGTAAAAAGTATGGTCCCAGCAAAGAACCCTGTGGAAGTCTGTGACCAAATTTAATGCGTGAAGAAAACTCTATTAGACAGATCTGATTCACACCATTGCAGTGCAGTTCCTTTAATGGTGTGTTCTAATGTCTGAAGTAAAATACTGTAGTCAGCTGTACTGAACGCTGCTCTGAGGTCTAGCAGGAGAAGAATCTACTGACAGAGGCCAAAGAAGACCATCTGTAACCTTCACTAGTGCAGTTTCTGTGCTGCGATGCAGTCAGAATCCTGACTCTTCAAATAAACCATTCCTCAGTAAATGATGAAGTAACTGTAACATCTACTATTTCATGAAATTGAAATAAAAGGAAGATTAGACATTCATCTATAATCAGTGAAAAAAAACCTGCATCAAGTATGGTCCTTTTGAGTAATGGTTTAATTAGCACCACCTTAAAGGTCTGTGGTACGTAGCCTGTTAATAAAGATAAAATATTCATATTTAAAACTGAATCAGAAATTAATGCTGAAACATCTTTTAGCAATCTTGTAGAAATTCTGCACATTGATAATTTAGACCAAGTTAAGAAAGTGGAACTGGAGAGAACGTGTCTACATATAAGCAGTTTTTAAAACTGTTGTACTAAAATGACATGAGGGACGGTTGTGGATATTTTTTCTATAATGGTTAAAAATTTAATTGTAAAGAAACTCATAATTTCAAAGTCATTGCTAGTTAAAGTTAAAGGAATAATTGGCTCAACAAAGCTCAGCCTGGCTGCAGTGCTGAAAATAAATCCTGGGTTGTTCCTGTGGGAGTAAAGCTTAGGTAACTACTCTGTAATGTCTGAACACATGGCACTGAGGAGGTTAATAGTGGAGGAATCACACACAAATTAAGCCCTTTCAGAAAGACACTCACTTTGACTCCCTGGTATAATAATAAAAAAAAAAAAGTGCTGTGTAAAGCTAGAACATCTTACTATTCATCACTGATTGAAGGAATTAAGAACAACCCTAGGTTTCTCTTCAGCACTGTAGCCAGGCTGACAAACAGTCAGATCCAAGCATTCCTTTAACCTGAACTAGTAATGACTTCACGACACTCTTCACAAATAATATTTTAACCACTGGAGAAAAAAATTGTTCATAACCATCTCACAGACATATGATTACATAAAGCTACTTTGAATACCACTGACATTTTATTGATCAATTTCTCTCTCTTAATCAACCTACATCTATTAATGGACTATGTAACAAAGACCCAGCTGTCTTAGCTAATTATAGGCCAATCTCCAACCTTCCTTTCACATCAAAAATCCTTGAAAGAGTAGTTGTCAAACAGCTAACAGATCATCTGCAGAGGAATGGCTTATTTGAAGAGTTTCAGTCAGGTTTCAGAGCTCATCACAGCACAGAAACAGCTTTAGTGAAGGTTACAAATGATCTTCTTATGTCCTCTGACAGTGGACTCATCTCTGTGCTTGTCCTGCTAGACCTCAGTGCAGCGTTCGATACTGTCGACCATAATATCCTATTAGAGCGATTAGAGCATGTTGTAGGTATTACAGGTATTGCGCTGCAGTGGTTTGTATCATATCTGTCAGGATCCTGGGTCTCTCGACCCAGTGCTTTCGTGTCTCTCTGTGATTTGGCATTATGTTTTATGTATAAAGTTCACCTTGTTAGTCTTTAGTTTACATCTGAGAGTTTAGTTA
>VUQG01007458.1:9171-20216 GCA_015106755.1 Etia nguti
CTGAAAAATTTAAAAAAAAAAAAAAAAAAAAAAAAAGTTTTGTTCATACATAGCACAACATACTGTATAATCTCTTTTAATTCTGTCTTTGCACCTTTGTTGGGGTTGTGAGACACTACTGATCCCCGGTTTGCAGACCAGCTAATGCTTGGCCATATATACTGTGGGTTTTGATTTAAAGCAGAGTTGCAGGCAACATTGAAGCTCTTGACATTCAACCTTGCTTCCAAAGAGGAAAAATCCTAGATTCTGACTTTCTGGTTTTAGGAGTAATGTATCCTGCTTGGCTGTGATGGGACCCTACAGCAGTTGTGCTCCAAACAGTGTTAGTTATTATAAACAGTTAGGATGGAGCCCCTCTGCTGGATTAACTAAGTCCTGACTATGACTCTAAATCTTTTCTGCTTTATGTTTTGTTTTTTAAAAAATGGTTTATGTTAGTGTGTTCTGAAAATCCTCAACTTTGGTTACACTATATACATACACTATAATCCCACTCCACTTCCACCTTTATTAGACTGACATTTGTGCTGTTTCATCTGCTCTCAGATGTTCCACTGGCTTTGACCGCCATCACCAGGACTGGATGGACAGTAGCTGCCCAGATGAGGTGAGTGTCACACTAAGCAGCCATGACATCATCATATCTGATAGTGATTTAGACAGTTCAGGATGGTGAAACGTCTATATCTGTATCAGAAGCATAACAAAATGTCTCATCTTTCAGACCAAGGACAAGATGTGTGACATCGCAGACACTACGTACCTTTATCCTTTCACCACCACGGTTGCTGCCAAAACAACACCCAAGGGGAAGGAGGCCACTGCAGGCAGGGAAACACCTTCCACCTCCCACCCTCCCACCAGCGTCCCCACTGAAGGTAAAGTAGAAAAGAAGCGTTGGATCACGGCCACAGAGCATATTGTGCTGTGATTGATGTTAAATGAAGTGCATGCTCTGGAGCTGTTCTTTATTGTTATTGACGCATTTTCTGTTTTACAACATGCACAAGACACACATTTTGTTTAAAGAATACATGAATATGTGCTGCAGCTCTCTACTTAAACAAAAAAAAAATATTCCAGAAAGCTGTGCTTGTACCATCTTTTAAAGAAGCAGATTGAATTAGGACAAATCCCACCAGTCAAAAATGGAAGCACCCACACAGACCTGGGATCATCTCACTCTGCTAGCTCACTCTCGGTCTTTCATGCCTAAGAATGTGACAGATCTGTTGACACTGAAAAATATTCTCATCCCTCTGTTGTTCTTTTTAGTCATTTTTCAGGTTATTTATGAGGCGTTTTGCTATTTGACTCTAAAGACTAATTTTCCTTATTGAAGGCTTAACATGAGTATATGAGAGGGAGAGCTCAGGCTGAGATGTACTGGACATGTGCAGAGGAGAGGTAGTCGATATACTGGACAAAGGACGCTAAAGATAGAGCTGCCAGACATGAGGAAGACCACAGAGAAGATTCATGGATGTCGTAAAGGAGGACATGCAGAGGGCTGGTGTGACAGGGAGAAATTAAATTTAAAAAAGAGAGAGCATTTTCTTTGAATTAACCAAAAATGTATTTTATACATAGAGATTTAACCAGGTTAAAAAGAGAGCCACCTTCGTGATACTAAAACTCTGACTTAAAGATCACTAACCCGTTAGTCTTGCTTCGTAGCGCACACCTTTGATCAAAACACAGGTGTGTTGTGCCTCCTTTCGTGAAACCACACTTACATGGGTCGTATCAGGCGGTATGAACAAATGGTCGATATGAATCGTTCCATCACACGCATTTCCTCAAGTTGTGCAAAGGTCAAGAAAGTCACGTTCCTTTAATATTGCACCGTAAAGTATTGAGCACATGGTTCAGTGGACCCCAGCGGGATATGAACCCAGACCGCATAATCTCAGAGTTATCTAATGCAAATCTCTGTGGAGGCAGCAGACAGCAGTCTTTTGCTGATGATAGGAAAACTGCCAAGGTGTCCTCTGGAGTTTGTTTACTCCCATTTCTTTGCCTCCAGAGATGCCAGGGTTACGACGAGTTGGTTGAATTTATCGTGCCAATATTCGGTTTCTTTCCCTTTGTATATGGCCGTTAAACATTTTATTTCAGTAAACAGCCAATTTATCTTAATCGGCTCCAGATGTCAATCGTAAGTGAATCTAAGTGATAGGAAAGGCCCACCCACCTACCCCTGTCTCTATGTGTATCACCATGTAAAAACACTGTGTTCATTTTATCTTATTTTTTATACAGGTAAATCTCATTGAGACACAAGGTCTCATTTATAATCAACACTAAAATCACACAGCTGGTACATTGTGTAGTGGTTTTTCAGTTGTCTTGCTTCCACGTGATATTTTTGGGAGCTTTATCTTTATTGAATTAAAAACCGAACTCTGTATTCTTTAATTAATTAATGTGGGTAAGAAAAATGATAAATATGCTGAGGGTAATAACTAACAACATGCCAGTACTCTACCCCATTTGTCTCTACTTAAAAGACCAGGCCAAAAATTTGATGTTTACTTCTTCAAGTGGCTCAGTAATTTCCTGAAATAGCTGGGAATCGTAGGTTTTAGTAAACACTACTCAGTGGGTTGTGCAAAAAGCATTTTTGTGGCTATTTGGAGGAATTTAAGTCATCAGGATGGTGTGTAGCTCATAGACTCATGATAAACTAGAGTGTCTTTGTTCATTTGTGTTATTTTATTTTTTTCATAGTTTTTAGAAAGAATTGAGTTCTTCAACCAATAGCAATATGCTATGAACAGGACCGAGTTTAAATGATCTGCCTCGCCTGAGGGGACTCACTGGAAAAAATGTGTAATTAGCGCTCTTTGAAAGTTTTTAGTTAATGGTGTGGCTCAGGAAACACAGCAAAACAATCTTTCCCAGTCTCTTCTTTTGGCTCACGTGAGGTCAGGGCTTCGTTTGACCTCAGATGTTCTGACTTTAAAGTCTAAGATTAAAGCTAGTCATGTTCTTGTGGGTTATTACTCCTTTACAGTGAAACCCTCAAAGTCTCTTGAAAGTCACCAGCTTCCTGTAGCAAATTTTTGTCGATTCGTTTTTGTCTGTGCTGTTCTTGTTCTGTTTATCTCTTTTATTTTGTGCTTCTGTACGAGCTTTATTACGTGTTTAATCTTGAGCTTTAAATTTTTATTTTCTAACAACTAAATCTTAAAAATGGTCCCCAAAAGTGTAGTTAGTCTAAAAAGACATTTCAGTGCATGTCTGCAGTGTTTCTATACTCTACGTCTCGATCTCATTTGTCCTCCATTTTTTATTTTTTATTAAACTTTCTACATTCAAGTCTGGGTTATCTTTTATTTTGTATTCCCCCAAAAAAGAGGCATTTCTTTCATGGCTAACTCCGGCAGTCGCCGACCTTTTCCATCGCACACCCATTAATCATCTCGTGGGGGCTGAGTTTAAATGTCCGGGCCATCGTGGTCGGGGTGCTCGACCTGCTGCTGTGATGAGGATAGATGCGGTGAGTTCACGAAGGGAATGGGAAAAAACGCCTCGCTGTGAGGCGAAACACAACGAGTTGTCCCACAGATCAAACCAGGGCGTGGTGAGAGGACTAGCAGACAGCACGAGGAGTAAAATGCACCGCGTTTGTATGTGTTAGTATCCGTGAGTTCAGGAGGTCGTGCTGCGGTATTTACATTTGTTATCACCCACGGTCTGACAGCGGATCAGTTTCACCGGCTATCCCCTCACTTGTCAGCTGCAGGGGTCAAAGGTCAGCTTAGACTACAGGCTGGGTGGCTCATGCAAAAGCCGCAGGTGGACACGAGAGCGAAGGAGGGAAAAAACTGACTGGAGAGGATGAATGTGTCTGCGTGGGTGGAGGCTTGTTTGGGTGTAAGGGATGGAAACGTCTCGTCTCTCACTCTGCTCGTGTTCAGTTGTACTTAATATGCCTCCCTCTAAGGAACAAGTCACTTATAAAGTGAATGGAATTTTTGCAGTAATATGTATTTTAAACCATGATAGCTACACGGCACTGGGGATAGTTGTAAAAGCAATTTATTTCCCACCTTCCACTGCATGTACAACCTCCGGTAGTATTAAAGTAATGAAAAAAAAGCCTTATGTCCTTAACAGGTCAGGTTATTTGTTGATGTTTTTCTTCACCTTTTTAAGCCTTAAACACCTCATACTTATTTAACATTAAAGCAGTTTCTCCCCTATTGTATAAAAAGATGTGTCTGCTAGCTTTCTCCTTTTTTTCCCATAGACTTTAATGTTTTATCAAAATGACTTCCAACACAGATGAAAGTAATCAGGGCAGGGAAAACGAAAGGACAAATACAGGATGTAAAACTAATCGCAACAAAATCTAGCTACCAAAATACATTGTGGAGTGAGAACAAGGGGAAATTAGAAAACTAACACTTACAGACAGGAGGAGACTCGGACAGGGAAGGATTAAAGATGCAAATAAGAGGATAACACAAGAACCAAAACTCACCAGACAGTTCATTAGATACACTTTGCTAGTATGAGCTAGTGCTACTACCAGGTTAGACCCCCCTTTCTCCTTCAGATCTCTGTTAAATCAACAAGCTGCTGGAAACATTCCTTTTGGTCAAACTGAACGCAGTGAAGTTAACTTCTAGATCTGGGTTGGAACCAGTTAAACCATTTTAATATTCTCTGGGCAAATGTGCAGCATGTATATATGAGAATAGGTTACGGAAAACAATGCATTTTAAATGGTTCCAGGTCATTTATACTCTATACGCCTTCACCTAAATAGACATTTTTGTGAAAGAAGAGCAAGTAATTGCTTTGTCGGCTTCCTCGTACAGAAACAGTAATATCAAATTCACAACCCTAACTCTGCTGCGTGACGTGCAGCCACTTAGAGAACAATATCTTTTAATGATTCATTTCAGTCAGTAAAATGCACTTGCATTGCTCTTTTTAAAAACTGAAATCCTTTCAAATTAAATCATCCGGTGAAATGCATCTGTGTGATGTGTGGGTCAAATTTGCATAATGTGAATCCTATGGTGTGTGTAAATGGCTGCTACCCTTCGAGGAGAACTGGGTCATGCTACATTTCCATATTTCACATGTATAGTTAACCCCAGACTGCTTTTATGTGCCGAATTACGAATGCTGAACCATTATATTCACAGCATTCATTTTTAATAAGACGTTAAATATAGTAAAGAAAGATGGTTCACTAATGAAAGAAGCTTCAGCTCATTTGGGACACTCAGCGAGTTGTTTATGTTGTCAGAAACAAACAACAAAGAGAAATATTGTTCATGGTTTCTGACGCTCGTGGTTCTTTCTGTCTTTGTCTCCTCACAGATGACACCAAGATCGCTCTGCATCTCAGAGACAACCAGGGTAGGTCCCCGACTTTCACTTCTGTGCCATCCAATTACTGTTGAGGCTAAGCCGCTGCTGCTTCCTGTTGTTTTTATTGTTGTTTGTTTCTCTGTCTGTCTCCTGGTTTGACTTTACCGCTGAGGCATCTGTCCCTGATTGCTTTTTTATCTTTTGGGGAACATGTGGCTCAGTCAGTTGATAAACTTTATCCAGCAGCTGACTATAATGCTTTACTGTCCTCTGTGGGTCCCAGCGATCAATTATGGACCAATGCGAGTAAAAGCAACAGAGAATAGAGGCAGTAAGCCTTTAGGCCGGCTTGGATTTAGTTAGCATCATGTGAAAAAGAAAGTTGAGCCTCTACTAATTTTAAGGGGAGATGCAAAACATTACACTGTCATTATTTATTTAACAAAAATTAGGCCAAAATGCAGGAGAAATGTGTGAAAAGTGTATTGCTTTGTCAGTTTGCTGGTCTGGAGCATTCAGGCGTGTGTTAACACAGTGCCAAGGAGGAAAGATGTCAGAAATGATCTTAACGAAGCGATTGCTGCTGCCTGTTAATCTGTGACAGTTAAAAGGCCTTTTCCAAACAAGATTATTCACAAGTGGGAAACATTCAAGGCAGTTGCCAATCTTCCCACGAGTTGACGTCCCAGCAAATTTACCCCAACGTCAAGAAACTGCAAAAAACCCAAGGCCTCAGACTACAGGGTTCATGACAGTACAATTAGGAAAAGAACAAGTGTGGCTTGTTTGAAAGGTTTGCAGGGAGAAATCCTCTTCTCTCTAAAACGAACATGGCGGCAAAGCTTAAGTTTGCAAATCACAAGACTTGTGGAACAATGTCTTTTGGACTAAAGTTAAGACGTCTGACCATAAAACACAGCGCCATGTTTAGCAAAACACACCACATCAGCATTAACACCTCAAACCAACTGTCAGGTACGGTGGTGGACTTTTTACAAGAACTAGCTGATATGTAATTTTACAGTCACAGCTGTTGTTCACTGCTGCCGTCCACATGCATCAGTGCAACAACACAAGTGACTCACACGATTTCCTGTTCGGCTATTCATTTGCTCATATTGTCTCATAAATACTATAAATAAATACTATACTGTACTAAGATTACCCCAAAATGTCAGATCAAATTTGACACTGACAGTCGTCAGAAAAGCTGCATTTCCGTCTTTCAGTGTGCTTTAGTTGGTGTTATGTGTGTGTGTGGGGGGGGCATCCAAACTCCTGAAATGACTTTGAACTCCATCAGTTTTCGGAGATAGCCTCTCAAATGTTTCATTTCCTGCTCGAAAGGAATTGGAAATCCACGGCTTCTATCACACTTTCATTACACAAACGCTGCATGTTTCCCATCACTTGAGCACTCTTGTGCTGGCGCCTGGTGCTGCGATGGTATCTCTTTGCATATTTTTTCATGCATCTACCCTTTATCGTCGCATACCTGGCAATGGTGTTATTCAAGGTGAAGCTAAATTGTGAGGAAAGGACCGAAACATATAAAGCGAGAAATTATATTGGCTTTGCCTCTGTATTGATTGTATTGCTATTATAACGAGTGGGTGTTTATGAAGTTGTATTTAATCAGCCTGCTTGCCGTCAGTTTGTCTGGGTGATCCAGCATGTTTAACTCACATCACAGCCAGGTTTGGTCTGACCTTGACGGTGACAGGAAATGCTGAGGTGATTACAGCTCCAATAAGAGGCAAGATGAAAAACAACAGGAGCGAGCTGCCCTTTTTTCAGGAGCTGCTTCTCAGCGCCACTGCTCCCCGACTCCTATTTACAAAAAGGCTGAATTATAGCTCTGCGCAGTTTGTGTTGTTGGTTTCCTGAAACCCATTAGCCAAGTGAGAGAACAGTTGTACTCCCCTGCGCCAACCGTGGCACTAATGTGGAGCTGAAAATGAACAGATTGGCTTGGTTTCCTCTGGTCTCATTTGTCCTCTCTCAAAATCTCTAATGTATTTTATTGCTGTCTAAGAGCTCTGTCGTCCATTAGTGCTGAGGTCCTAGCAGTCATGAGGACAAAGCTAATGAGGAATGAATTCGATGTGCTGTACACCTACCACTTTGTCCCTGTCCAACTGTATTGGGCTGCAGTGTTAAATACTCCCACCATTACAGTATTTAGATTTACATATTATATAAAACACTTATGTATTTTAAGCCTGTTTAAGCCTCTGGTGTCAGTAAACTGAAGTATTTCTATAACTGAAGTTGCAACAATGTAAGCTGTTTTTGTGGTAAAAATAAGAACATTCAAGAATTCCTTTTCTGCAAACTTCATATTTTGTGGTTGTTTTGTAGACATCACTGGTTCCCAGCCGTCATTTCATACTCCCACCAAGGTATCCAGCCAGACGGGCTCAAAAACTCCTCCGCCAGCACCAGCTCTCATCTTTAAAGATGTTCATTTGAGCCTGGAAAAGTACTATTTTCAGCTTATCATTATCAGTTATGGTTATCCACGGCTTTTTAGTAATTTGTCCTCTTTTGGTTTCTACTTCATAATACTCTCCATGTAGTAGTAATCAATAGAAACTGTTTCCCAGGCTGCCAGATAATTACGTTAACAGCTAGCCAATGATTTCCAACTTTTTAATCACAGTTTTAGCTAGCTACCTTAGCTGTTTATAGGTAGGTTAGCCAACAGTTTCATCTGTATATGGGGTGGCTGTAGCTCAGGAGGTAGAGCAGGTCATCTACTGATCGGAAGTTTATCGGTTTGATCCCTGGCTCCTCCAGTCTGCATGCCAAGTAAGCAAGATACTAACCCCAAGTTGCTCTCCGATGCATCCATCGGAGTATGAATGTATATGAATGTTAGCTAGGAAGCACTACAAAGCTTAGAATAATGTGATTGGGGGAATGTGGCATGTTGTATAGAGCGCTACTACTACTACTCTGGGAGAGTAGAAAAGCGCTATATAAGAATCAGTCCGTTTACCGTACTTTGAGTAAACAGTTTCAAAGTAAGGTATAGATCAAGCTGTCTGGCATTATAGATGTAATAAAAATCATCAACAGTTTATGGTCCAGTAAATTCATTTTAATGTATACGAATCTGAAAACAGCTATGAAAAAATACTTTAGGTGCTTTGATTATGTAAGTTTTTACATGTTTCCACAGTTTTTCCACAGTCTTAAAGTCTTGTCCAGCTCTACTTTTCACATAATACATCTGTTATTGGACATGTGGCTGCACATAAGCCTTGAAATAGCACAGAAAATTTTGTTTGTTTCACCAGACCACTATCACCCAGTGTATGTGATATTTTGAGGCCTTCGCTGCTGTCTTATTGGCTTAGATTCAGAAGAGTCCAGATGAAACTCTGTGCCAGAGCGCTGGGCTCCTCCAGGGGTCGGACACTCTCTGCTTGCATTCTGCTGGTTATTTAGCTGCTAGGCTTTTGATTTCTCATTGTGCCTACATCTCCGCTTAGCCACATGCCCCCCGCTAACCTTCCAACACCCCCAACTAGCAGCTTGTCGCATCGTTTGGGCTTCCAGCTGAAGCAGGAGATGGCTCTGTGCAGCTCCAGCGGACAAACACAGGGGAACATGTCTTGTCTCTGAGAAAAACAGAGGATGCTCAGATCGTGTGTTTACTACATTAAGCACAAAACCAAGGATGTCAAGCAAGAATCCTGACTCACTGCCTTCAAAGCTGATTGACGAATGATGGACACAGTTGGGTTGTCAGCATTGCCGGCCATCAGTTGTTTTGTTTCAGCACAGCAAATTCGTTGTTTTTATTTTTCATTCCCAGTTATGGTGGAAACATAATGGCTACACAGACAAACACATTAACAGTGAATTCCCACACACATTGCACAGATTTGATTACAACACAAGTACGCCGGAAATCAATGAGGCAGAGAGCCAGGGGAGAGGCTGCTTGGCTGACAGGCCGAGTGGTGGGTATTGCTGCTAATTAAAGTCAGGGAGGAGCCCTGGAGAGGTTGCCAGAGTGGCACAGAAGGAGAAAAAAAAAGGTTTGTGAGTGGCCTGAACCTGCTATAAATCTGTGTGAGATGAGGTACAACATGAATGCAGAATCCTTGCTGGGTTATGTTCTCTGCTGGGACACTGTTTGTATTTTCTGTCATTATTCTGTGTATTCTTCTCTCCGACAAATTGCAGAGGAAGTTCTCTTAGTTTTTGTATTTTTGTCTGTGTGTGCGTTTTGTGAAATTGTGCCCCCAAAGATGAAAACTGAGATTTCCCAGTAGGTTTACAGGCTGCTGTGATCATCTTCAAAAGAACTCTCAAAACACCTGCTGGGTCGACTTTGAGGTTCAAATATAAATCTGATGAAGTGCTTTACAGACTAGCACTGACTTCCAAGACCGGCTGAAGGACCGATCTCTTATGTAGTCGCTACTTACAGCCTCTTCGGTTTGCAGCGCCACGACTGAAGGCTATAATAGGACTTTATCAGCAGCTATAGACCTTCCTCCTCCTTCCATCAGGACCAAACACTGCTAACCTTGGTGCGGGATTAACTCTTACTTGTACTTATGGGAGAAGAGAACTGCTCTTGAATGCCTAAAAAGCCTTTAGAACAATTCTGCCAGAGACTACTAAAGACCCAGTTGCACAGTGAACCTTGAATCTGCACTCCAAGTGAAAGAAATGTCCTTTAACGATTCAACAAATACTTTTAGAGTCACTGAAAATGAATCAGATGTGCATGGCTGAATGAGAACGGTGCATTTGTTAGGTTTTAAAATGAAATGCCTTTTTCCTAGTGTGGTGACACGGAGCGAAAGCTGAACTTTAAGGCATATCGACACAAGAAGGAAAGGAGTGTATTGATGAATAATGAGTGTCCCCTGCTGGTCGACAACAAAACCGCAACAAAACCAGAGAAAATGCCTCACATTGTGGATATAACACTTGTTTTAAGCATGTGGCACAAAGTGATAATTAAACCAGCGGTGCTTAACAATCTGAAATAGCAAACAGAATGCGTGTGTGACAACATAATGGCTTCTTGTTTTGTTTTCCAGTGATGCCAGCTGACAGTGCTGTAGACAGGGTGCCAGGCACTCATCCTCTTCACACTGGTTTGATCCTGGGCATCTTGCTGGTGATGCTCATCATGATTGCAGGCGTGCTGATCACAGTCTACATCTACCATCACCCGACCTCTGCAGCCAGCCTCTTCCTTATCGAGGTGAGCAGCGGCACCAGCGGGAACGAAAGTTCATCTTTGATCTTGGCGTAGTGTTTCTGATATCAGAGGGCTGATTGTCGGTCTTAAACCTTTGCGTTTTTGAACCAGATTTGACAATAAAATGCTTAAAAGAATGAACACAAATTCGCAAAGAAATATATATTTGTGACATAAAATTACTTATTATATTTTCCTGTGATATTGTTATAATTTTTTTTTCTAGGGAGAAGTGTATTTATTCTTGTTATGAGAATCAAACCGTTAACATTCATAGATGTTCTCAATAAGCAGAATATATCTAATTTCTGAAAAATGCAGACAGCCATCATTTGAAGGTGATTCTGAAGTGTAATATAAGTTCTGCTAGGTAAAAGTGTGCATTCAGTGACTGGTTGGTGAGTGGTTTCTGGAGGCTAGTGGCACTCACAAGGTGAAATTAGTCACAAAGATGTATAAAGTGCTGCACCGAAAACCTTTT